>JAWQRM010000522.1:0-21733 GCA_033557675.1 Coptodactyla brooksi | reverse complement strand
AATTATTACTTGTTTTTGAACCCCTAACCTGGCATACTGTCATTTTGCGAAACTGTGCGTACCAGTAGAACGCTAGATAATTTCTTTTAATTGCGCTGTAACTTGAAAACAAATACAAATCGGATAAGAACATATGAGTTTTTTACATTACTTTTATGTATATAATACACTCCTGAAGTTTAATGCGTTCCTCCCCACTCATCCTGTATAAGCAGTAAAAGTTCTTCCAATTTTGAAATGTATATTAGTGCATTACAAGTAACTACCTGCCTGTTTATCAATATATAAAATATATTTAAAGAATTGACCCCACGTAAAACTTAAACAACATGTAAAGGAGTAGCCTTATTCAATTTATGTTATCGCATTTTCAACATTTTGTATCGAGTAGGTAAAGCCCGTTATGTTCACGTAAAAATTACTTTCAATGCATTAAGAAAGTCCACTTATAATTAAAATCATTCACATCAATCGCAACAATAATTTTTTTTGATGTTTGAAAATATATTAATTGCATCAATCATCAACTGAGTTGAAACTTAGTTTAGTGTACGATTGTAGATAATAGTTATAATATTGTAGTTAACTTGTTCCCGACAATGTAGTATTTTAAGAGTATTAAGTCATATGTTGAGTTTTATAACATTTAAGACATTTTTTCATATAAAATTTTCATATAATTTACGCCGTTATGTTTCAGAGTGATAATCCTAATGTAGCTGCTGCGTTTGTTTGGCGTTACAGCAATGACAAAGATGAAATCGTGACGAGGCAGGTAAGCTTGTGCTTAATTCTTTTACGTTGTAAATTTGATTAGATATTCTTTTTAGGTACGTGTGCATGGGACGGTGACTAAAATGGACGATGAATATACTAGGGAAATTTTTGATAATGCTCCCGTATCTAGAAAAATTAGGTACCATGTGCGTGAACAAGGTAAAGCTGTCGACCACGATGAGATAAAAACGATACATAATAAAATATTAGGAGAGGTACAGAATGGTAGGAAACTAGAAATGCCGCTACATGCAGTGTAAGTAAGGCAACCAAACTTGCAGTATGGTAATGATTAAAATAAAACACCCTAACTGCCACAATATAGCAAACTCTTTGAAACCTGCGAATAATGAAAAAATACTCAGTTCACGAACGCATATGTTTGAAATGTTAACATCTGGTTACTGTTTAGTAATACACACAAACATATTACTACGATAAACAACTCCTTGAACAGAAATCTGCATTTAACCACGTGGGACTTGGACATTTCTGAATGCCCAGTATAAGCAATAATTAATTAATATCGTATTGTCGTAATTCTCAGACAATGAGCAGTAAAATGATAATCACAACAGAAACGTATTTAAAAGATCAAGTGATAATAGACGATGTTATCAGGCAATATAATCATTACACAGCAAGGTGCATAATACAGAGTCCGGTAGACCAACTACTACCAATTCTCCGGTGTAGCTGCCAAACCGCAGGTGATAGCATGCTAATCATATTCCATCATTTTTCTGAAGTTTCAAATAAAACTGTTCGAAACTGACGAAGTTGTAGCGTTTTTTATTGGTAACCGTTGGTCTTGTACCCTGTATATACAGTAGGATGAGTAATACAGCACTTACTTAAAATCTCCTGTATCTTTTCTTATGCCTAAAAGCCTAAAGTTGAGGGTTTGGAACTTTTGGCTTTGTAACAAAGTAAAAACAAAGTCACCACTACGCCAAAATTTGAAGAGAGGATGCTCGAGGCACGTTTTGCTAACCAAGTTAGCATCATCAGGAACGATGAAAGATTAACTACTAAATGGCATAAGACGCTGTATATACTAAACAGGCGAGGCTTAATTGATTTTTAATTGAGTTTTCGCAACCAATAGGAGACCAATTAAGCTTACCTTATCCCCATTATCTGTTTAAACAATATCCCCCGTACAGCATTTCCCGTCCCCGTGTTATCTAGCATAAGGATACAGAGTCCCTGGCCCTACCCTTTACAACTGCCAACCCATTCAGCGTTTCTTGTAAATCTATTAAACCTAGTCTAGCAAACTATACAAAGGGCTAATCGATATTGGCCCTCTGTCTTTATTAAGTCTATTCCTACATTTAACAATTTCTATGCTTTCAAATTGCTTTGACACAACTTATTGTTGGATACATTTCTAAGCAGTTTTACATTTTCTACACTTATCCTGTGGTTGCCGTTGAAAGCATGTTGGGCAACGCGAGATTTCTCGGTCCGACCATACCTTAAGTGAGACATGTGCTCTTTGTACCTTGTTTTGACCGACCTTCTAGTTTGCCCAACATACTTCTTATTACAATAAGTTCAGCTAACTTGGTATATTCAACTTTTTTACAATATATCTATATTGTCTTTAGGATTACCCAACAATGTTTTTAATGTATTTTTCGACTGAAAAACTAATTTCATGCCTACGTTATTGAAAATCTTAGGAAAGCCCTTGGTGTACTGAGAAAAAGGCAGGAAAATGAATTTTTCAGTTCGTTGTTCCTTTTGGAAAAGCGTGGTATCATACAAAGTTTTCTTATATCTATGGCGATGAATTAACTTATCTACTAAATTCCTATCATATCCGTTAATAGTAGGTATGTTCCTTACATGATTCCTCTCTTTTCTATATCTTACTGAATCGAGTGGGAAATTGACCAAACGATGAACTAGGAAGTGTAAACTAGCCATTTTTTGTTGGACACAGTGAGGGGAATCTGCAGGAATGTAACTTGTAACGGTGTTTTTACTATAAATATCAAGCTCTAGTCTATTATTATTTCTGATGACCAGTGTATCCAGAAAAGGCAATGTTCCACTGTTTTCGATCTCGTAAGTGAATGTAGATAATGTGGGGAATCTGGAGTTTAATTTGTCACAAAAATTATTGACATTAGTCAAGGGCTTGTGATACAAAAAAGGCTAATGTCAATTATTTTTGTGATAAACTCAATATTGCTCACTATTAAATTCACCTACGAGATCGAAAACAATGGAACGTTGCCTTTTCTGGATACACTGGTCATCAGAAATAATAGACTAGAGTTTGATATTTATAGAGATATTTACATTTTTTCTTCGCAGTGTTTGGTATTAAAAACGTTTTTTTAATACCAAACACTGCTAAGTCTAATATTATCTGAAAACTGTTTTTAAATAAAATTCAGTGATGCGTCATTTGCTGTGGATATGTTTCAAAACAAATTTGTTTTTATTATATAAATTAAACATTGAGTAGACGTCGACAACAGAATATTGTTCACGTCGTTCAAAAATTTAAAGCTGATTTAGAGCCGTTTGTAGTTTAATTATGGACAATCTTGCAACAGGAATTTCTATAATGACAATATATTGATATAAAATGTATAGTCATGCGGAGATGTGTAAAATCTTATCGCCGAATTTATCGTTAACAATACGTCTTACTCAAATTAGTAGTGTAATCGTTTAAAATTAGACCTCACCGTACAGCTACGCATGACTACGTCTGCTATCCCTATGTCATATCATCATGAGTCTGTCGCCGTTCTTTTAACAATAATTAACGGATAAACGCACTTATAACTAATAAGTAACAAATAAGTAAGTGGTAAATAACCAATAAGTCACTGAGAAAGCGCTAATTTAAGGTCAGAATCTGATCCAAAGAGATATATTTTCTTCTACTTAGCATAGTTATTTCTGAGATAATCACAATTAAATTGTACATTACATTTACAACCGATAAAAAGAGGTCAAAATTATCTAGGCAACAAAACAGGACCAAATTGTGTTTATTTGTGAAAGAAAAGTAGTCGAAACAAATCTATTGTCCTCTCGTCAAAATTACTAAATCCTAATTATCAAGGTCTGAATAACCCATAAGAATTTTGAGTACATTAAGTATAGTATAATTATATATCTGCCTTAGCCAGAGTAGAAAATGTTTAAAAGTATAAGTATTCCTAATCGTGTAACTTTTATCACTTAATATAAGGTTTGATAAAAAGGCCGTGAAATTTTTAACTTCTTGGGCTGTATAATCGTAATTATCATAATTTTTGTTGCGTTAATGCACTATAAATATTGGCATTGGTAGCCATGTCAGATGTTTGGTTTATTGTTAGCTATTGAAGATATAATTTATATTAAATGTTGATATAAGAATAGAATAACGTGCGGAACTGTAATGAAAATGTTTAATGTTGCATTTGACGAGTATTCTATGAAAATTACAAGCGTTTACAAATGACAGACTGCTGATGATGTATGGAATATCATTTGGCTTCTAACAAACATTTTTTTCGGATATTTTGGGAACAGGATATGTGGTAATAAAACTTGCTTAATGTATCCTTAAGCAATGTGTTTTCATTAGTTATAAGGTAAATAATAAAATAAATTCCCGACCTAAAACTAAAAAAAATAAATAAAAGTATTCCTTACTTGTTGTTTAGTCTGTTTTAAAAGTATAAATGAATCATTAACCTAAAAGTAACAATTAATTAATGACTATTATGTATATGTACACTATTTGGGAGGTACACTTTGATTACGATATTATTGTAATTAAAACTTTTAATTATTTTTACATTATATGGCAGTGAAACAACTGGCACCTTATTTTTGAATCATAATTTTTAGATTAATTAAACGAAATTTAATTAATCAGCTCGCCCGAAACAACTCTCATTTTCGATTTTTACATTAAACTCACTCCATATTTTTATATATTTTGAATTCCCAACACAATTCTCTTGGACTGGTATATTTGGTAAATATTGTGCTGCTGCGGAGTACTATCTGATAACGAAAATTAGCCTATTGTGGACAATCGATTTTGTAATCTTTCAAGGTTTCAGAATATCAAAATCAAGAAATAGTCGATTTTTTCCGAGGTTGTTAGCGAAATAAACATAGCTCTAAAAACTGCGGTAGGCCGCAAAATTTGCAAATACGTAAAAAAAATATGTTAATTACATCTTCCACATTTGCAGCATCTTTGCCTTTAATGAAATGTTCTCTGAAAGTAATGAAGCAAAACTAAGTGAAATTATAGTAAAACGTTTACTCAATTCACCATCTACCCACTCTTTTATTGTTATAGTTTCGAAAATGTTGTAGAGTACACACACTGTGTGTGATATACCTATGTGTTCATATTTGCTTATATCTGTATCAACTGTAATGGAGTTGCATGAGGGAGAGAGAGACAGAGATGGAGAGGGGAGAGAGAGACATAGAGAGAGAGAGAGAGAGAGAGAGAGAGTGGCATGGCTTTTCAGATACACTATTTCACTGTTCAATTGTTTATACTTCTGTATAATTCTTAACTTTAGTTATTGCCTATATCATGCCCTCTTAGTTGCATTTCGATGATTCTTCCATAGGCATACAAATCACAAACAACACAAATATACAAATAATCTGTTGTACAAAAGCAATGAAAATGAAATAGGAGAATAAAGAAGAGGAAATATGGTAAAGCAACAGTTAGAAAAAAGTGTATTTTTTATTAAAGAGAAAAGGATAATATCGTAATGCAGCATGTAGTAATTGGATGTTGAGCAATCGTTGAATTCCTAACTAGCTGACATATTCATTAGTCTCCAATCTATGAAATGCTCGTCTAAATTCAGAGTACCTATCTAATTCATCAGTTGTGATTCCAGAATTAATATTTAAGTAACCCTATAGCAGGCAGGTTATATGGGTACTTAAATCATATGGTTACTTACCTAATTCTGCAGAGTAGAACTAATAGCAATGGCCAGCATTGAAAAAACCGCCAACCCTGGCACTGTTCAATCCATTCCAAAACTTATTGTCTACCCCTTCAACTAAAATGTCTGCGACAAGTCCTAAGTGGGAGGACTGGCCAAAACTTTCTCCAAAAGTCGCATCGAGGAGATTGAATAGTAGAGGCCGCAAATCTGGTCTATCAAAGGAATATACAAAAAATATCTCAATATCATCAAGTACTAAAAAGCAGCTATTTGAAGGCAAATAAAACGATAATGGTATGCGAAGAAATGGGCTATTGAGTCAAACTCAGGAAAGCATTATGTGTGTTGCATTACAGCTCTTCTTTTGCATTTCTTCAAGAAAAAAATTCACTGGAAGACATAGTATTTATACCTTAGCCTTAGGCGTAGAGGTGCAATGTCCTTCCCTAGATCATTTGTAGGATTCAAAGTGCATTAAATTGCTGACAAGTGTATACTAGCAAATTTACTTTAGTAACATAATTTCTCTTAAAATTTATTTTAACGTAGTGGACCTATTTGCTAGGGCAATTCGAGATACATTTTTAAAATCTATTTTTTATACCGGAAAGAATAAGTTTGAAATCAAACACTTCAATGTAACGAGAAAGAAACTAAGTAAAGTGTGTAAATAAATACTAATATATATGTATATATATATATATATACTAGAATTTTAGACAAGTCACGAGGGCCTACCTAGAGGAATTGCTAGAATAAACACAATTTGGTATCAAACCAAACAAAGGAATAAACGACGCAGTATTCGTGATGAGATAAACAGTCGAAAGAGCAAATAAAGGCACACCTACGTTTCACTGATTTAGAAAAGGCCATTGATAAGATTAAGTGAAGTATCGGAAATTTCTATTTGCAGATGATAGTTGTTATTAAAGGCAAGGACGAAGAAATGCTAGCTAGAAACATGAAAATCCTCGTTAGGTGATCAGAAACAATAAATATGAAGATTAACAAGGAGAAATAGAAAACTGTAATAATAGGAAGAAACAAAAAGCATCACTTGATAAACCCAGATAACGAAAAGCCAGACGGGAAAGTTCAAATACCTGGATAAAGGAAAGATTGACTACTGCAAACAAATTATATAACGATATCAAACACATTTACAGCATAAAAATAGATACCAAAAGACATAAGGGTGCAAATATCTAACAAACTAGCGACATCTTTACTCATACACCATCCAGAAACATGAACTCTAACGGAAAGGCAAAAGACAAATGGCAACCATTGAAATGAAATTTATGAAAAAAATAGAGAATAAGATTAGGATGGATAGAATTAGAAATACAGTACACACACACAACATTTAAAGGTGAAACCATTGAAAGAAATATTAAGGATAGACAGTGGTGATGGTATGGACATGTGAAGAGAATGAAAGACTATAAAATAGTTAAAGTATTCGAGGCAAAAGTATTCAAAAAGAAAAGAAGGGGCCGACCACGGAGAATCTGAGCTAGGAAGTGAGAAGTGCTGCAATGAAAAGAGGGGTGAAACGGAAGGATGCAAGACAAAGCAACAAAGATAAAAAAAAGTGGAAAGAAATATGGAAAAAATCAACAGGATAGCCTTGTATCCACAACGGTAGGCAGATGCAATAGTTAAGAAGAAGAAGACAATAAAGAAGCATTTACCGCATCTTTTCATTTGAAATATGAACGTTGATATTTACTTCCGATATAGCCAGAACTATTGTGCAATTTTAAGCAAATCTCGTCACATGATACCTTGTATAACACGTATCTAATAAACGTAAACCGTAAACAAGTAAGCAAGTCATAATAGTTGGTTTTAATTTCAGATCCTATAAGCTGTCGCCGTCTGGAATGGAGTTTTATTATGACTACGATCATTTTACCGCTGATAGAGTGTTATTTACGAAACAAGAACACAACTGGACTTACGTACATTTATCTGCATAGAAAACAGAAATTAATACAGAAATATGGTACATATCATGTGCCACTTTTTTTGTGTAGTATTAAAAAGAAATACATTCTGTTCTTGACGCTTAGTATTTTATTTTTACCATCCCCTGCTTTAGGGACCTGTTTACAGGGCAGGTAGATCAAGTTTCACAGATGAGACCACTAACGTGTAAAGCAACATTCTCTACTTCAGTCTCAGCAGGCGTCTGCTGTATAATACACGTTACTTTCTCATAATGAACGCATCACTTGGTAGCGCGAGTGATTAAAAATTAAATTAAATTGAAGTTTTCATTACCCGTTGTTAAGAAATAAAACGTGCTTTTTTGGACGTGTATGTAAATGTATGCAACTTCGATTAATGCTGATAACAATACTATTGTTCGCGTGAACGTATGCCATTGAACATGGCACCATCAGTGACTAAGGAAAAGTGCTTTTTACTGCTGAAAGATGGAACAATATTTCCAGGGGAAGCTTTCGGTGCTAAAAAAGCTGTTGATGGTGAAGTGGGTAAGTAAATTTTTTCTCTAACATGTTTACCGGTAGATTGTATTATAACCTTAACTGTTCGACCACGTGGTTACAACCAACCGTAGATAAAAAAATATACAGTTATTAAACTCACATTAGAATAAAGTAATCGCTGTACGTAAGCTGATTTTCCTTATGATATTCCACTTTTTTAATTAAGTTTTAAGTGAATCGGGATAAAGTACTATAGCGACAAATGAAGAAATATCAAATATTTATTTTACTGTAAAGTTTGTAGAACTGACGGGTGTTGATAATATCGATATTAAAGCACATGCGCAGTAGCTCGAATTAGTTGACTTGCATTTTAAATGTTTTTTTACATGCCATTTAGATTATTATATTTCAATTTATGATATAAAATTATAAGATGACGTTCCTAAAGACCTTGAATTAGCGCAAACTATGTACTAACGACAACAGCGGTTATAGCTAAAAATAGATTTCATAACGTTAAAAAAACAACCAGTTCAATAGCCCGTTGGTTCCATAGTAAAGCTAAGTAATAAATGAGCTGAACAAACTGTGGCATGCATTCCCGGGCATTGTAGACAAAATAATTGTGTATAAGTTTCAAGTTCTGCCTTGAGACCTCACTATTTAATTATTACTCTGTCCTCAAATGTGATGTACATTTCGAATTGACTGTTGTGCGAAAATATGATATGCATTTACAACTAAATGAAGTAACGATTTTGTTTATGAAATTTCTAACTGAATTAATAATGCAAGTAAATTAAATTACGTTTTAATTGATTAAAAATTTGAATATCTTTAAAGTTTATTGTGAACAGGCTAAGTCAGTCTGCAGCCTTCCTTCACGACCAAGTTTTGCCTTATTAACATGATGAAAATTATAAAAATGTTCCCCCTCCACCAACATAGCAGATTTTGCTTCTTTCAACTAATTGAAGATGTTTTGCACGCATTGCAACTCATCGATTATATTAGACATTGCTGTATGTTATAAACAGTGAATGTAGTTAAAAAAGCCAAATTAAATCCATTACAATTTAGTTTATTAGAAGAAACGGAGATCTGTGGTCTCGTAGTCACTAGAACTAACAAACATCTCAACCACACTACTATTTTTCGATCTTTGTTGAGCCGCCTTTTGATAAGCGAAAGGCCATATGTTAGTTTTTCCATCAATAGTTTGCTTTCGATGTGGATCATAAGGATACTCTTACTAAAGCTGCCATAAACGTCACCTTCGTTACATTTAGCGTTTGATTTTGCATGTTCAAGTATGTAGTAAAAATATTTACTAAAAGCGATAAGCGCTGAATCTTAAAACATAGGAAGCAAAATAATAAAGAAAAATATTTGCAAAAATCCGTCAATTTGTAAACAATTGTCAAAACGTATTGCATAGCTGGAAAGTGGTCGTTTGTTTACAAAATTAACCGACAGAAAATTTTGAATTCTGAGGAAATGTTTTATTTACCTACGAAAGTAAATCTTAGATAGGTATTTGTTTCTCATTCTGTGGAAAAAGTAAATCACGAGGTTCATGCTTCGAAGCACTGTGAAACATAGATAATATTATACTGTTATGTTTTCAAAAATTATATCACCATATGAGTTGGTTAATATTCATTTTGAGTTGATTTTTGTATTAAGAATGTCCTTCATTTTTGTTTAATACTTTATGAACCAATCAGATTTTCTTTTGTGTCTAATGCACAACAGAGATTATTTTGAGAAAAAAGTAAATCCGCTATTAGGGTACTGCTAGGACGATTTTGCCTATGGGTTGCAGCAGATCCAGGAAGGGTTGAGTATCTGGTTATAGATCATAACTTTGTTACTTATTGATAGCTGAGAATTTCTTCCCAGAAACACGGTTTACGATTTTCTACAGAGTTCCTGTATTTTTTCTTAGCAAGTTCTTTCCATCTAGGCCTTGCATCTAGGATGATCCCTAAATAGTTACTCTTAGATACTCTTTTTATTTGTATAGTTAATGTGAATTGATTATTGCTCATTTAATTTAATTTTCGAATTTTTAGTCCATTCGAAGATCTGGTTACTTGCTCAGTGTAGTTTCTCAGTTCATTCCTTTACATTATTTTCTACTACTAGAACTGCAGTTTCATCTGCAAGGGCATCAATAGATACATCATCTATTTGTGGCAGCTCACGTGTATTACGAACACATTTATTTCTTTAAAGTTCAAATATTCTCTATCTGATCACCATGCAAAGATCGTTGATCCAATTATATCGGTGTTTTTGTCTATGAGATAATTTAAATCACTAAATCTAGACCTACCTTAAAATAATTAGGAGTTATTTTACCTTGTGCACCGAGCTCAACAATTAATTCGCACAATTTCTTTAGAAGTACGTTTAAGTGTGCATTATAACTACATTCACCACACATTCGCCAGACAGAATACCATTAGTCCTGGCTTACTATAAGTAGAGACAATTGTGAAGCTAATTAGAATATGTTTCTTCGTTTGAATGATGTTGGAAACAGTATTAACCCAAATATGCCTGAACTTTTTTTTTCTTATTTTTTTTTCAATTTTGAGTATAGTGGAACCAAAAGCACTAGTTTTAAGACCCTTCAATTATTTTTTTAAAAAATACTTCTCAGGGGTACAACTTGGTATAGAGGTAAGTTAGGTTAAATCATCATATTTTGGCTTTCCTTACATGCTCTTGCTCTGTGTTGGTTCTTATGCGAATCACCCTGTATATGTATAATTGATAAATATATTTATCTGGGGCAAGTACTTTGTAACCGTGCAGGTTTTGCCTGTAAAGCATTAGAAATATCAAGGTAAGCAGTATTCGCATAATCCAAATATGGGAATATAAGAGAATAAGTTTTTTCGAACACCTCGCGGCAGATAACCCAATTTTTTCAGCACATGAAATGTGAAATAAATTTTTTGGCTTACAGCAGTAACCTGTGGCTCCTAGAATAAAGTGAAATCCATTATTATGGTACTGATAATGGATTCCACAAAACTTAATAGTAGTAAACTTAATTCATTAAGTTTTTAGCTTTATCGGAAAATGGTGCGTGAGTTTCTCTAACAGTTATATTACAATTTTGGCGAGAAAACACTCTTGCCACCATTTTTTGGAAGCGCGAGTTTGTAACGACTTCTGATTTGGTTAATTTTAATTGGTTTAATTTTAAGAACATGAAATACTTGACTAACCAGAGTTAAAATTGTTTATGAATTTTAAGCATAAAATAATGCATCACTACCTTTAACATAATACCAAATTAAACTATTTATTGTTATTAATTAACTTTCTATTGATATGAATTAGCAATTTAATGTCTATGATGTCAATTTAATGTCATCATCTATTTACTAACTAGTTTATGTCGTAGTTCTGTTCAGGGCTACAATTTCTTCATCCACTCTGCTATGAAACATCAATATAGTCTTATTTATATTTTGCGTTCGCATCACTAATACCCTGTTTGTAACAATGGTTAAAAATGCCAGATTTTATTCGTCCCTTTTTGATACCATATTTTGTTTCCTATAATTACATCTTACTCTTTGTTCATAGTTTTTCAAACTGGAATGGTTGGATATCCAGAATCCTTAACAGATCCCAGTTATCATTCGCAAATCTTGGTGCTTACCTATCCAATAATTGGGAATTATGGTGTTCCCGCAGATCAAGTAGATGAAAACGGACTGCCATAGTAAGAAGCTACCATGTAATGTTGTATTAATAATTATCTTTTAACTTTTTACGAAGTTGGTTTGAATCTAAAAAAATTTGGGCAGCCGGTTTGGTGGTAGGTGAATATTGTGACTATCCAAGTCATTGGAGAAATACCAAAACTTTATCGAAATGGATGGAAGAAGAAGGAATTGTTGGCATATCTGGAATTGATACAAGATATTTAACGAAGAAAATAAGAGAAAGTGGAACAGTTTTAGGAAAAATAATATTTTCATTGCCTGCAAATATTGAAACGGAGGTATTTGTTGATCCTAATCAAAGAAACTTGGTCAAGAATGTTTCTGTTAAGGTATTTGATTTGAATTAACTTTTGGTGATGTCATAAAATTATCAAAAGTGAAGTCATTAGTTACTCTACATTTGACATTTTGATTTCCACTTTATAGCATAACCATCAAATAGTCAAACATTGTAAACTATGACGCTATGCTAAACCAATAAGCTACTTCCTTTATTTCATTACGGTTACTATTATGGTTGCAGGAAGCCATAAGCTATAACCCTAAGGGAGCGCCTCGTATATGTGTTGTGGATTGCGGGTTAAAATACAACCAAATTAGATGTTTGCTCAACAGAGGAGCAAGAGTGGATGTAGTGCCCTGGAATCACAAGCTGAATATTAAAGACTACGATGGCCTTTTTTTAAGCAATGGTCCAGGTGATCCTGCCATGTGTGAGGCTACTATTGAGAATATTAAAAGTGTTATTAATGGAGGAGAAGTTAAGCCAATTTTTGGTATTTGCTTAGGTCATCAATTGTTGTCTTCCGCAATTGGATGTTCAACATACAAAATGAGGTACGTAACAATCAAGGACTCTTCATACTGTTTAAGAATTCTTCATCGACATACACGTATTAATAAGTAAAATCTAAAATGTGCATTCTGCTATTAGCAAAGAATAATCTATTAACTAAGAATATCAGCCAATGATAAATTAATTATTGTCAGGCATCCGAAATTTATGGCAAAAATCGAATCCAAGCAAACTAAAATATACCACACTACTTCTAGATCCGTAATGCAGAAGTTATAGCATGTTTAGATAACACGAGACGTTTTATTATACCAAATCTTTGGAATAACCTTTGTAACCTAACTATAACAACAAAATATTGCTATTGAATCAATGTTAACCACACATAACATTAGTGACAAGCCACGTTATAACCAAGAAATTCATAACAGTCATGTAAGGAGTTTTTTGCAATCATAATTGGGCACTAATAATAGAGACACCGATATAAAAACAATGATTCATTTTTATATTAGTTCTATTGAATTTCTCCGGAATTTACAGGTCAGTGTACTCCATATCTTACGACTGTCCGTATCAGTATGCACAGAATTATAAAAATTCATGTGAAAGTGACATACACAGACAATTTTAGACAATTTTAAGAAAGAAAGGAAATCCCCATGTAATTGGCTGGCCATCAATTGCTTTATTCTTGTTAATTTCATGAATTAAATTATACGAGAAAATATGGTGGTTTATTTGATTTATTATAATTCTTTTCAGCTATGGCAATCGTGGACATAACCTCCCTTGCATCCATAACGGCACTGGGCGATGTTACATGACATCTCAAAACCATGGTTTCGCCGTGAACTCTGACAAATTACCAGACGGTTGGGCAGTCCTCTTTTACAACGCAAATGACAAAACAAATGAGGGCATCATCCACAATTCCTTGCCATACTTCAGTGTTCAATTCCACCCTGAGCACACAGCGGGTCCTGAAGATTTGGAATGCCTTTTTGATATATTTTTGGACAGCGCTCGCACATATGCCTTATCGTCAACCCTAAATATAAAGCAGGAATTAACGAAAATGTTGCTATACGAACCTGTATATAAAATGATTAATGACATTCCAAAGAAAGTTTTAATTATTGGTTCTGGTGGACTGTCAATAGGTCAAGCCGGTGAATTTGATTATTCAGGTTCTCAAGCCATTAAAGCATTGAAAGAGGAAAACATCAAAACGGTACTGATAAATCCGAACATTGCCACGGTTCAAACATCTAAAGGGTTAGCAGATAAAGTATATTTCCTGCCATTAATTCCTGAATATGTTGAACAAGTTATTAAAGCAGAGAGACCCGGAGGGGTTCTTTTGACTTTTGGCGGACAAACAGCTCTAAATTGTGGAGTTGAACTTCAAAAATGCGGTGTGTTTGAAAGATATGGTGTTAAGATACTTGGTACACCGATTGAAGCAATCATTGATACCGAAGACAGAAAGATTTTCAGCGAGAGAATAGCTGTAATTGGTGAAAAAGTAGCTCCTAGTTTAGCGGCTTATTCCGTACAAGAAGCTCTCGATGCTGCAGAAAAACTTGGATATCCAGTTATGGCAAGAGCTGCGTTTTCTTTAGGTGGATTAGGGTCAGGTTTCGCAGACAATAAAGAAGAACTAAAATTATTGGCAACTCAAGCTTTAGCACATTCAAGCCAATTAATTATTGACAAATCATTAAAAGGTTGGAAAGAAGTAGAATACGAAGTTGTTAGGGATGCCTATGACAACTGTATCACCGTTTGTAACATGGAAAATGTCGATCCCCTAGGAATCCATACCGGGGAATCAATTGTTATAGCACCAAGTCAGACTTTATCCAACAGAGAGTATAATATGTTAAGGACTACAGCCATAAAGGTTATTAGACATCTAGGAGTTATTGGTGAATGTAATATTCAATATGCTTTAAATCCGAATTCGGAAGAGTTTTATATAATTGAAGTTAACGCAAGATTGTCGCGAAGTTCAGCCCTTGCGAGTAAAGCTACTGGTTATCCTTTAGCATATGTAGCAGCTAAGCTAGGTTTAGGTATACCGTTACCTAAAATAAAGAACTCCGTTACTGGAGTGACTACAGCTTGTTTTGAGCCAAGTTTGGATTATTGTGTTGTTAAGATGCCACGTTGGGATCTTAGCAAATTTTCAAGGGTGAGTACCAAGATAGGAAGCTCAATGAAAAGTGTAGGAGAAGTCATGGCTATTGGAAGAAGTTTTGAAGAAGCCTTTCAGAAAGCATTGAGAATGGTGGACGAAACTGTTACGGGATTTGATCCATACTTGAAAAAAGTTTGCGACGAAGAATTGAAAGAACCTACTGACAAAAGAATGTTTGTTGTGGCTGCAGCTTTGAAAAATGGTTATTCAGTTGATAAGTTATATGACTTAACGAAAATTGATAGATGGTTTTTACAAAAAATGAAAAATATCATCGATTACCTTACAGTCTTAGAATCTGTTGAAAGAAACACTTTGAAGCACGAAGTGTTACTTAAAGCGAAACAAATGGGATTTTCGGATAAACAAATTGCTTCTGCGGTAAAGAGCACAGAGTTGGCGGTTAGGGCAAGAAGAATGGAAAGGAAGATTATGCCATTTGTAAAACAAATCGATACTGTTGCAGCCGAATGGCCAGCTGGAACCAACTATCTATATTTGACGTATTGCGCAAGAACTCACGATATCGAATTTGAAGAACAGCATATTATGGTTATTGGATCTGGAGTTTACAGAATAGGAAGTTCTGTTGAATTTGATTGGTGCGCCGTTGGTTGTTTAAGAGAACTTAGAAACCTTCATAAAAAGACAATTATGATCAACTACAACCCAGAAACTGTTAGTACGGATTACGATATGTCAGACAGATTATATTTTGAAGAAATTTCATTTGAAGTAGTCATGGATATATATAATTTGGAGAATCCCACTGGCATTATTTTATCGATGGGTGGCCAACTACCCAATAATATTGCTATGGATCTTCATAGACAGCAAGCAAGGATATTAGGAAACTCTCCGGATTCTATAGATGGTGCAGAAAACAGATTTAAATTCTCTAGGATGCTAGACAGAATAGGAATCCTTCAACCAAGATGGAAGGAGTTAACTAATTTAAAGTCAGCAATTGAATTTTGTGAAGAAGTAGGATACCCGTGTTTAGTGAGACCTTCCTACGTGTTAAGTGGTGCAGCTATGAATGTTGCCCACTCTAACCAAGATTTGGAAA
The DNA here is from genome assembly GCA_033557675.1 of Coptodactyla brooksi. Classification (NCBI taxonomy): domain Eukaryota; kingdom Metazoa; phylum Arthropoda; class Insecta; order Coleoptera; family Scarabaeidae; genus Coptodactyla; species Coptodactyla brooksi. The sequence continues at coordinate 5,728 of JAWQRM010000522.1, read as the reverse complement.
CATATCTTAACGCAGCAAGTACTGTTAGCAAAGAACATCCAGTGGTGATATCAAAATTTATTTTGGAGTCAAAAGAGATTGACGTAGATGCGGTAGCTTGCGATGGGGTCATCCTATGTATGGCAGTATCGGAACATGTTGAAAATGCTGGAGTTCACTCAGGCGATGCCTCATTGGTAACTCCTCCACAAGATATCAACCCAGAAACATTAGCTAAGATTAAACATATCTGTAAAGCTATCGCAGCATCCCTAGAAGTAAATGGTCCATTCAACATGCAGCTGATAGCTAAAGATAACATGTTGAAAGTAATTGAATGTAACGTAAGAGTATCCCGATCATTCCCGTTCGTTTCGAAAACGCTTGATCACGATTTTGTTGCAATGGCAACCAAAGTTATTGTTGGAGAAACCGTTGAACCAGTAGATGTCTTGAGTGGATGCGGAAAAGTAGGTGTGAAAGTACCTCAATTTTCATTTTCTAGATTGGCCGGGGCCGATTTTATGCTAGGTGTTGAGATGGCATCGACTGGAGAAGTGGCTTGTTTTGGTGACTACAGATACGAAGCATATTTGAAGGCCATGATGAGCACAGGGTTTAGTATTCCGCAAAAATCGATTCTTTTGTCTATTGGCAGCTTCAAGGTATGTCTATAAAGTTTATATTGTCGGTAATTTCGATTTTTTTTCTGATATCAGCACAAAGTTGAGTTGCTGCCAAGTATGAGGGCTTTACACAAGATGGGATACAAGCTGTACGCGAGTTTGGGTACTGCAGACTTTTACAATGAACATGGTGTCGAGGTAAGTAAGTTTTGAAACACATGTATACTAAGGAAAAAGATCGTTTAATGAAATTTTGTTAAAAAATTGTTTAAAATTATTCAAAGGAAAAGGTATGATTTTCTTTGACACTTGTATTTATTTATTTACTTAACCCTGCTGTTCTTCTTAGTTTTACTATACACTTGTAGTCTCTCGGGTTATAGTGACCCGATGTATGCAGGTACAGAAGGATTGTCAAGAATAGCTCGAAATGGTAGATGAAATTAAAACGATTTTTTCTTGCTGAAGGTTCTGGACGAGGTTCTTTATTGTCTTCGATGAGGGGTTGTATTATGCATAGCTCTCGTGTTGCTATGTCTACACTATCAATGAATACACTATGACTACATATCTACTATGAATTATTCAGGTGACTGAGCTGCTACATCAGCATTCCTCGGTGGGTCAGGGTTAGCGTTGATTGTGTACTGCATTCTCGACCTACTAATGACTGTGTTATTATCGAAGCCTAACCTTGCACTCGATCCACCACATGCATCTATTTCTGCTATTTTTTCATCAGATAGAAATCGCCTCGCCATTATTTATGACGATGCTTAAGTGCACTGTCGGCATTCCCTATTTAAACGATATATTAGGATGCCCAGACATGCACAGACTTGCATATTCAATCAGTACGAGTACATAACCTTGTTGGTTGCTATATAGTTATAATACAGTTATAGTAATCATATAAATAAAGTAAAAAATAAAATTACGCAAAGTCAAATAAATTTATAAATAAATAGTTTTTGGTCATAATCACCCGAGGGTTATATATGTAACAATCTTGTTTAAAAAAATTAATAATAATTTCTTGTAAAAACTATTTGGCAACATCAGACTTTATGCACCAGCAAACAAAATCACAAAATCCTGGAAATAAATAATGAAAGATAACAAAGATATAGAACGTGAAAATCCGTTTCGGGTCATATTGACCCAAGGAGCACAGCAGGGTTAAACCGTATATCAAGATAAGTTATAGTGGCTGAAGAAAAATACACAAATCTTAATAAATATCATTTTATGTTCATTGAAACAGTGACAAAAGGAACAGTTACCGAAAAGTGTATTATTCAAATACTAATTATTGTATATTTAAAAATTATCCAAAAAGATCCATAGCGGAACACCAATTCCTGTTAATATTTGAAAAAGAATATCACAGCTAATGGGGTCAAAGGCTTTACTAAAATCTTATAACATTATGTTTTATGGCATATAATCCATATAAGATCTTTTAAAAAGCTATAAACGTTCGTTGACGATTCTGGAATCGTATGATGCATTATCAATTAGCATGACAAATTTGCAGACACTGCTGGTAATAATTGGTTTTAAACCAATTCTGAATTTAAACCAATAATTTTTAAACTAATCTCTAACTATCTCTAAGGTTTTAGAAACTTTTCGAATTATGTTCATTGCACCTGAGAAAAGACATATCTTCAATCCTGCAACCGCTTGATCTTCTACGCGTTATGAAAAACTTTCTCGCGGGTTTTAAAAATCTTCTCCCGTTTTTCCGAGAACAGAACATTATTATAGTATTATGTAATTATAAGGCCATTATACAACTGTAAGATAAAAGCCTACGAAAGCTTACATAAAATTAAATTTTAAACATTTCGCTTTTTTCAAACAACTTTCATTTATTCATCTTATATTTCAATGTTGGTAAAATGTTGCGCTTTATTTTAGTTTTCGAGACTAGGAAAAAGTGACAGCGACACGTCAATCAACTTTTGTACCATTTAGTATTATATAATACTAACATCTTGGTTACTTTGTTATTAATAGACTTTCAAAGCAAACAATTAAGATGAACGGTTAATGTGATAACTTGTTTCGACTTCAACTAACGCCATAGAATGTTGACTGAGTTTGTTATTATGGTGTACTTTATAGCATAGCATTCATTTCGCTGAGTAAATTGAATGTAAGTGGATAATCAAAGGATTCGTCCTTGTTTCTCAATAGTTTCTGTGACCTTGCGCACACGTTATACTCTCCATGTTAATAAACCGTACGATAATAACATGATATAACTATATAAAAAAATTCACTATATAAAAAGTAAAGAAAATGATAGGCACTGTCATAATTCTGAAATTGCAAGATACCAGGTAGAAAACATAAATAGAAAAAAAAATAATAGCAATAGAAAATGAAGAAGGAATAAATAAAAATTGCGTTATTATTACTTCCATTATTTTTATTATTTTCATCTCCAATGACAATTTGTTGGAGAAAAGAATATCTGCATAATCTGGACAAAAGGGCGCTGCAGATTGTTACAGGTTGAATTTTATCTTCAACTGAAAGTTGATGTGGCACCCACATTCCTTCCCTTTGTACTTTGTTCAGTGTCTTTACACACCGTTGTATTGTGAATCATTGTGGATCACAAGTTTTATGTTTTGTGGTTGATTCCTGAATGGGTTGTTTGGGATCAGCTTCAATTTCTGCCCACAACAGATCCTTGTGAAATTCAGTAAGACTGCTTAAACCGTCGAGTAGATTGAAATCACTATTCCTAAATTTTTTAAACCAACGCTGGCATGTTTTGATATCCAACGTCAGGATAAACAGCATTTAATGGTATTTCAACAGCATTTAATGGTACCTCATCAGGGACATTGTTATGCTTTCGAGACTCCAAAACTATCAAATGTCTTAAGTGCACTAAATATCAACAAATGCCACTATAATATACTTTATGTTAGATAAAGTTAAATTACTATCAATGGTCGGCAATATTATGAAATTTTTGAAGATAATAAATTATAAGTTATTACCTTCCATTTGATACTGAATGTGTACTGGGAGTATTGGCAGTTTTATGTAGGAGGCCATATGTTACATTTACATGCATTAATCATTAAAAATTACAATATTGTATTGAGAACGAGATAGTGACATAATTGCGAAAATAACCAGATCCACAACTAACAACAAACCTTCATCATAAGTCGAAGATGACGGATGAAGATTGTACGGCAATTAGAATTACTTCTTCACTTACATCACAGACTTCTTTCGCAACGCGCATGTGTTTAAGTTTACCCTTCAGCACTTTATTATGTTTAAAAACTCGCGGACTCCAGAGTGGTGAACTCATCCCTACTTGCATTAGCGCACAATAAAAGTTTTAGCCTGTCCTTCATTTGTTTGTGGCCAGGCAGTGAATTATACACAACTTGTGAGGAATAATAAATATTTTTTATTTACAGTATATACAAAATTTAATAAATATGCGAGAAATCTACCCACTATTCCTTTTATCGTTTAATTTGTTAATTAATTGTTAACGACTTATTATGAATTTCTTGACGATTTTTCTTATTAATTAACCTAATTTTATTTCCTCTTGTGCACAAGCTTACGTACTGCTGCATCAGTGCTTACGTACTGAGTTCTAATTAAACAAGTCATAGCATTTTCGAGTTATTTAGTTATTACATTTGGCCATCAGATTTAAGCATTTCTGCAGTTGGATTCAATCTCACTTCCTTCCTTCTTGTTGGTGATGTCAACGGATCTGCTCTGTTTGCTTCTAGCCAAGTTTTCTGCGTACCCAATTGATAGTTCTTTGCGATATTTGATATGTCAAGAGGTTTCTGGTTTCTCTGGTTCTTAATTAAAACCCCAGTATAATTTTGCATTGAGTTCCTTGCGGGAATTGTTGGGTTGTCTGGTATGTACTCTCTTTGCTCAACGGCTATCTCTTCGGCTAATCTAATTTTATCATGGTAAGCTTTAGCTTCTTGGTTATCGATACCTGCCAAAATGGCGTTCAAGTACTTCACTTGATCCAAGTAAATTAAATATTGGTTCCACGCCTTATACTTGTGGCTGCACTCTACAATTTTGAGGAAATGTTCCATGAAGAATACCAGGAACGTTTTCTGTAGCAATATGTTCTCATCGATGGCTAAGTAGTTCTAGAAATAAAACCAAAGTTAGACATGCGTCAAACGCAGTGGGTAGGTATCTTAAATAAAAAAAAAGAAATTGAAACTTGATCTTCACTTAATATATGATCATGTAATGTGCTTTGGTACCTCGTTCTTATTGTGTTAGTTATTGTGTAACTCCTTATTGTGTTAGGTCCACCGTAAATCATTCAGGATATTCTGGGCATTATTTACATCAATATTTTATATTCCTATATCATAATAAAGTAGCACTAGTGTGAGACTACACTACTAACAACCTGACAACAGTGTAAAAATAATTTACGTCCTAAATTGGTAAACCAATTAAGAAATTAACAATCTCGAAATGTAATATCGGTTATGATGTAGTGGTGACCTTGTTTAACTTTGCAATGTTTAACATATGTTGCTTGGACCAAAATGAATCGATTTAGTTTAAGTTATATAATAATTTTTGATATTTACTTAACATTATCATCCGTTTGTATTAATAAGTTAATATTAAGTTTATGATAAATTATATTAACTATAAAATACCGTAAGATTTTAAGATAGTAATAAAAAAGGTTTTCTTAGTCAAGGGCCTTTTTATCTGCATTAGCTCCAGATGAAGCGACAAGTAATTTTAGTTGCCGAGCAACTAAAACTACTTGTTTTAGTGAACTGGCAACCAGTGATTAACTTGTTACAAAGCCAAAGATTTCAAATCCACAGCTTAGGGACACCATGCATAATTTCATTAATACAAGGTGGGGCAAAAGTCCCGCTACCACTTTGATTGCGCGCCATCTTGGTTATGTGACGTTTAGCTCAGTTTAGCTTTAACCACAAGAATGAGCAGAAATAGTGACAATCTTTATTGAAAATAATCGTTCCATTATTGCTACTCAGCGGAAATTGCGTAAAAAATATCCTAATCGTCCAGTGCCTCACAAAACCACAATTTATCGTTTACATGCGAAT
>JAWQRM010000521.1:0-21757 GCA_033557675.1 Coptodactyla brooksi | reverse complement strand
CGCATTACTGGGCCGTGGAAAATCCTCATGTGACTCGGCGAACACATTTTCAACAAAGATTTTCCGTAAATGTTTGGGCTGGAATTGTGAATGGACTACTGATTGGTCCGTTCTTTCTGGAGAATCGATTAACCGGTGCTCAATATTTACAATTTCTGCGTGACAATTTACCGGTGCTTCTCGAGGATGTTACTCTTAACGTAAGACAAGGTATGTGGTTCCTCCAAGATGGTGCTCCACCACATTTTTCACGTGATGTGCGGCGACACCTAGACAACGTGTTTCCCGGAAGATGGATAGGCCGTGGAGGTCCCATAGCCTGGCCACCGCGATCTCCAGATCTAAATCCAATGGATTTTTTCTTTTGGGGTCACTTAAAAAGCATGGTGTACGCCACCGAGGTTAATACGGAGCAAGAGTTGCGAATACGGATACATGCTGCTGCTGAGGAAATCCGTCACCAGCCTGGCTTAGTTCGCGCTTGTGAAAATTCGTGGATTCGGCGAGCCCAGCTGTGTATCGAAAATATGGGAAATAACTTTGAACAGTTATTGTAACGTAAGAAACAAATAAGACTCAGCCTACCTTGTTCTTTTTTAATTATACGGATAACTCGGAAACTAAAAAATGTTTATTAAATTTTTTTTGCTTAATAATCATTATTAATCATGAGGAATAAATTCCCAAGTTTATGCGTATAGGTTGAGAATCAGCCTGTATACGTTCGATAGATACGTTTTCTATGATTTAAATAAAAATTCTCGTTATTTAATTGTCATACTGTGTATGTTGAAGATACCTTAACTATCGCAGATTACAATGGCCTAATTCGTTTATATAATTTTAAGAAGTTGAAAATTGATTTTATGATCTTTTACAACCTATAGCTTTACTAGCGCGCCATTAAGCAGAGAATGGAAACCCGGTAGCAGGTAAGCACAGGGCACAACTTAGTAAACGAAACATTTAGGCAGCAATTTTTATAACCTATTCCTTGAAAAACACATTTATGTACTTATTACCTTTGTATTCCATCTTACTATATAACACAGGTAAAGATTTTTTAGGCATTTTTTATAATCTATTACTTGAAAAACATATCTACGTACTCATTACTATATATGTATTCAACCTTATTATATAATGCAGGTAAGGATGTTTAAAATTTAGTTTCAAGCAAGCCTTCGTCACTTTCGTATACTGCTATTCCCAGTTAACATTATGCAATACCTACGTAAAGTGCGGCCCATTGTAGGGGCTGCAAAAGATTGTTTATGAGGGCGTTATTATTACCAGTAACTGAAGTCATAAAACCCATCACAAACTAGAAGAATTATACCTTTAATTTCTTCCATCGTTCCTTAATACCAGTATCTGATCCAGAATATCCTTTAAATTCATAGGTTTAAAGACACGGATTATGTTTAGCGTGATTTTCAAATTAATATTTTAGAGGAAAAGTATGCAAACAGATATCGGTATCTGTCATGGCAGTTAACGTGTTTAATTATGAAAACGAAAAGGTGAGGCGGAAGCAGAAACCCTCTGCATCCTTTATTAACTTTTATGGTTATCCTTTCTAAATATTAAATGTTAGACGTCACCCTGATCTACAGGGGCGAATATTATTAATAAACACTTCAAGTTAAGATCCATACTCCGATGTGATTTATGAATCAGCAACGAAGGCTGCATTTGTACAGACGATGATCGCCACAGGAGGAGAGTACATAGCGTTGAATGAGTCCCTTCCACTTCTGCCAGGTGGCAAGTGGGCGGGGCTGGGCCGGACCACCGTCACTTAGTCAAATGCTGCTCCGAGAGCAGGAAAGTCGTCCGACGCTCAGCAGTCTGCACTGTGCTGTCACAACAATCGCCCACGCCAAAAGACATCACAGTCGTCAGATAATAAGAAAAACAAAGAATACATCCTAGTTAATTTTTTTTTGTGGTGATGGAAAAGTTTAGTTTTGCGCGTAGAAAATAACTTTCGATTTTGACGTCATGTCGGTAAAAGATAATTAAAAGAAAAACGTTCCTGCTGTTCCATTTTTTTGGATATTTAAACAAAACAAAAGATGTTAAAGTCATAGTGGTGGTTACAGTTTGAATCAGAAGACTCTTTCCTTCCCGATTGTGGATTGAATGAACCGAACTGAAGAAGAGAGTGGCCCTGTCGCTTCGAGGGATAGTCCGACCCTATCAAAGGGTTGCGTCGGCGCAAGACCGCCCCAAAACCGGCGTCGACCCCCACCACTTGCCAGCGATAGCGGCAGAAGGCATCACGACGCCGAACAGTTCGCATGTCACCTGTGACCAATCAAAGACGGTCATGAGCAAAACAGCAGCAGCCCATCATAACTAATCATCATGCCATCGTCGACGGTGATGTTCGCGTTGTTCGCTAACTCTCTGTATATCAGATGAACGCTAGTTGTGCGCCTATCGCGTGCCCATCGCGTGCGGACAGTGTTTGTGGACTGTGAGACCAATTCTTCTATTTCTTTTCGATAGCAGTATTGTATTTTGTATAGTGAACATGTCGCGGAGGAAGCAGAGCAGGCCCATCAGACACCTTGAAGAAGAAGACGGTGTTCCAGCACCGCCGCAAAACAATATCGGTAAGTCAAAGAATTAAACTTTGATGGAGAGTTAGGATGATGTTAGGACCAATCATAATTTAGGACCAACAATTGAATAACAAGATTATGATCAAAAATGAAAATCTCAGACACCTATATGAAGCGCACATTAGTTATTTGATAAAAGAAGTCTAGATTCAATCCTGCACAAACGCAATCAAAAATATTTTTTGAGATCATCACATCAAGAAAGAAATATTCAAAATTGCGTTTTGATATGACAACCAAAGAAAGATATACAAGAAAACTCAATAAACAACAAGAAGAGACAAAAAGCAAGCAGAAAAGAAATATTGCATTAATCAGAAAGTTTTACCTGAAATCCCAGTGCCAACTGATTAAAAACAAAAGCGATTAACATACTAAAGTTAATTAATTCTATCAAAATACTTTATTCTAAAATGCTATTAAGTCAGTCTTGATTGAATCTGAATTGAATATCTAGATAACTGCATCTGATTATGTTTCGGAATTTAAGATAAATGGTTGGTTAAAAATTAGCTTTTACCTGGATGACAAAAAATGTATAACACCTTCAAACAATTAATTTTCATTGTAAATCCATTGAAGAAATAAAGGAAAATGAATACCTGATAAAATAATTCTAGACGCAATTGTATAAAAGCGCAATAAAAATACTCTGTTTAGACATTACAATAAAAAATAAATAGTATTTTAAAGTTCTGCTATAATATGACAAGTAAAACTGATAATGCGAATCTCAACAAAATATTAATTGGATATACGAGAAAAGCACTTTATTATTTATTTGCTGAAATCTCACAGTTTAATCAGAAACACATAATTCTTTTGATTAATTTGATTAATTCTGCAAAAATATATTACATTAAAATACAGAAATGTTGAGTGCAGTGCACCTTTTAGCATATACATCTTTTGACATCAAGTCAAACAGATTAGAGTAGCTTTGCTTGGATCAAAAACGAAGATCTCGAAAGCAGTTCCAGATTACGTTAGGGAATTTAAGATACTTTATGCATTTATACTTTAAAGCTTTATCACAAACGTAATTAATACTTACTTAAATATAATTATAATAACTCTTCATTTCATTAATTCTGTAAAAATATATTATGTTAAAATACAGAAATATCGAGTGCAGTGCATGTTTTAGCATATACATCTTTTGACATCAAGTCAAACAGATTAGAGTAGCTTTGCTTGGATCAAAAACGAAGATCTCGAAAACAGTATCAAATAATGTTAGGGAATTTAAGATAGTTTATACATTTATACTTTAAAGCTTTGTGGTTAAAAATTTCAAAACTTTATAATTCGTTCTAACAATTAATTTTTCGTTACTACACCATCAAACAAATAAGGGAAAATTAATACCTAAAGCGGGATAAAAAATAGTTGTTTTGAGATAAATAAAATGAATATCATTTTTGGTAGTTCGTTGACAACTGAAAACATTTTAAACAATCAAAAATAAACACAAATAGAAATATATTTAGCTGTAGAATAAAAAAGAAATGAAAACTTCTTTGAAAGATCACTCCAAACTGATCAAACACAAAGATAATTAAGATACATAAGTTAATTGAATACGTAAAAATATGTATAATGCTGAAACTTACCACTCGAAAAGATTAAGATAGCCTTGATTAAAACTGGAATAAATATCTAAGAAATAGTATCTGATTGTGTTCGTAAACAATTTGTTACGTCTTATGGAAATTATGTTTTCTTTGTAAAAACATGATAGAAATTTTATAATGCGTTCAGCGAATTAGTTTTATTTATAAAGCTATCAAACAAATAAAAGAAAATTAATGTCAAATGAAATCCGATTGATAATATCTAAATGGAGTGCTGCAAAAACCCAATGAAGAATACTTTTTTAATATAATTACATTAAAATATATATTGCTTTTAAGTTGTGTTTCGATAAGACAATTAAGGTTACAACATATATTTCACCCAAAACATTAATCATATATACATGGAAGGTATGGTTATGACCGTTGGTTGACAATTGAAAAAATTATTATAAACTCTATAAAATAAACACAAATAAAAAATACTCTCCTAGCTGCAGAATGAAACTAAATAAAAATAATCATGAGCAAAAAATTTCGTTCATCCGAAAAGTTTTCCTGAAATCTCAGTGATTTTCCTGAAATCTCACTAGTTAAACACAAAGATAATTAATTTACTTAAGTAAATTAAGATAATTAATTAACTGAGAATGTAAATTTTAGATTTAATAAAATTTGACATTTAGACCAAAAAGCATTAATACAGCCTTGGTTAAATCTGAAATTAACATCCAGGAGACAGTCTCTGATTATATTTCTGAACTTGAAATAAATCGTTACTGTAAAAATAAGTATTAACATCAGCCTGTAACTGCATGACCAACATTGTTTCAAATATTCGGAAAACGCATTTTTTTTATAAAACCAACCAATAAATCATTTAACAAAGTGAAAAATCCGAAACGATGTGAAAAATCCTTTTTTGAGATAATTTCAAGTAAAAGTTGAAATATGAATGTCTTGAATTTTAAACCCCATAAGTTGTGTTACTTATCAGCTAAGTAAATGATATCAACATAGGTTTTTAGAGCAGCTTTTGCCTACATGGCCAAAACCTTATAATATCCTTAGACAGTTAATGGTTTCTTTATAAAATCAAATAAATAAAGGAAATATAATATCTGATTCAATTCTATGAAAAATGCAATCAAAAATATTTTTTCAATTACATAAAGAAATAAATATTGCTTTAAAATTGTGCTTTGATATGACAACTAAAAGTTATAATGTAAATCTCGCTGAAACGTTCACCGTATATACAAGTAAAGTATGTTTATGGCAATTTGTTGATAATTGAAGAAATCGCTGTAAATAATAAAAATAAATGTAAAGGGAGAAAATATTCTAACCCGTAGAATCATAAAAAATACAATCATAACCCAACAATTCAATTTATCCCAATTACATGACATGACCGAAGTTTAAAAGGAAGGTATTTTATTTTAAACTATTGTAGACATATTCAGTGAAGTGCTGAATCTTAACCCCAACAACTTGAGTTGTTTATTAAGCAAGCATGTAAATTATATGGAATTTTTAATTTAGACTTAATGGAGTTTTGGTTAAATCTGGAATGACTTTCTGGAAAACGTTAATCAGAATTGCAAGAAAAATATACTTAGATCGTTTGTGAGTGATTGAAGAAATCATAATAAAGAATAAAAATCATAATCTAACGATTGAATTAAGTAGTATTGTTTTTATACTTATTGATGATAACCAAAAAAGCAGCAGGAATATTGAGAGCAGAACTGAATTTTAAATCTTACTAGTTGTGTTGTTTTTCAACCGAGGACATTAAATTACATAAAAGTTTTGATTTATATTAAAAAAAAATAGGACTGTCTTGATTAAAAATTAATACCTGGAAAGCTGTTCCGGATTATAACTTTCATCAATATAAACAATAATATAAAATTAATATGTAATTTTAACATTTTTTTAAAGTTAATTTATTTTTTAAGAATCAATACATTTTTCTTGGGTACAATTTTTCTTCGGAAAAATTGACTGAAGCATTACGATACAAAGGATGAGAAAATGAAATTAATGATGAATGTAAGAAACAACTAACAAACAAACAACCTACTAAATTGTCACATTATGTTATCAATATTATTCAAAATTATTAAACGAAATTAAGGTGTAAAAACACTCAGAACTACTTTTAATGTGGGGAAAACTTTACGATGCAAAAAATGAGAAAAACAATATCTTCTGTATTTTTCTGTTAGTATCTGAATGTAACAAACTAAAAGTATTTAATTCTTGTATTATATTATCAATATTATTCTGAATATTTATTATGCGTTAAGGGCATGTAGTTGCAATGTTTCAATTCAATTTAGATAATGAAGTTTTCTTTATAAAAATCGCGGAAAATATTGATAATATATTAAACAAAATCATAGTGTAAAAACTATTAAAAAACAAGTTTATTTGTTCGCAGTTTGTTGATAATAAGTAGATTAAACAAGTTAAAATTATTAAATTATTACATTATATTTTCAAAATGATATTGTATATTTTTCTATTGTCACTCTATTCAGTATCAGGCTTCAAAACCTACTAGCCGACTTTTACCAAAAAGTTCTGATTTTTCAACAGAAAGCAATGTGAGAAAAACGTTTTCTCACATGCGGTTTAGCAGAATGAATTTGCTAAACCGCATTGAATATTATTAATACTAAATCACATCTATAAACCAAGCAGTATTAAGTACAAAACATTGAATTCAAGAAAAAACTTGAATTTGAAAAATTGAGATTAACATAATATATTTGCAGATAACTCTTATTTTAATAATAACATTTAAGCTTATGGAGCTTAGTAGAGAAATGTTGATTATAAATTATAAGAAATTTATTATGTGTACGAGAATATTATGATAACGAATGTCGTAAGAAATCTAGAAAAATCAGGTAATAAATTATTTATGTTTTAAATATTTTTAATTTTTATTATATTAATCATGCAGTAGGAAGGTTTTTTTTAAAATAACCATTTTGGAAATGTATTTATTTATTATTTTTAAGAAATTCTATCTTTGTATTGTTGTACAGTTTCAAAACAAATTGAAACTGCTACTGCTACTAAAATTTGAAGAATTGCCGCCCAAGTAATACAACATAAATTATAATATATTTCAATCAGGTTTTCTCCCACTAGATCCATGCAATGAATGTCGAGGGATACGAATGATGTTTGCATATTAAGTAGTCCTGAAAATAAGTAAAAATATATCAAGCTTACTACAATCTTCAATTTCCGTGCCTATCTTGATAATCTTTTTCAATTTTATTTTAATATTGGTTTTCTGGGGTGAATCACTACTTTGCCTATAATAATTTAAATTACACACATATTATTTTAGGAAGTTAATGAAACAATTTTGGCGATATTCAAAAAACAAGTCTCTACAGTTCTTTAGAAATTCCAAAAAGTGCGCATGAGAATCCCTCAATAAGAAAATGATAAACCGCACTTCACCCGGAGCAGGACAATCTGTTTTTTCGAGCAAAATTCTCTCGATTCATAATTGCACCTATGCGAGATGGAAGTGGACAGACAGTTGCCGTCGGCAATCGCTGGCACTCGACGAGAAGCAACTGGGCGCGATTTAGGCTTTTTCTTCTTCGCAGTAAGCGTTGACAGTAAATTAAAAATATCATTGCGATATAAATTGGACGTAATTTGTCCTTATTACCGCAATTTAGCGGTCGCATCGCACGGGGCGGGACCCGATGGTATTCGGAAAATTGAAATTCTCCACTTGCGCGCTGCATCAAAGGCACCGGCAGGATTTCGGACTTGCTGTCCTGCCTGAAAGCTCAACGTTTCGGCGCAAAGCGACAACCGAAAACTGGATAGCAGGTGATTATTTATCCATAAGTTAATTTGGAAATATAAACTTTAAGAAGCTGAAAATTACTGAAAGATATCGAATATTTATTTCGAAATACTTTAGGATTAATTTCGTACAGTATTTCCATCTATGCTTTCATAGATTAGCATGGATCATTACACCATGATTAGCAATTTCAGTTAAGCTTATAAGATGTATAAAAAAGAGATAAAATTAAATATCATGACACATACAAAATAAAGACCTTATTATATATTAGAAGAGATCCTGAACATTCACAACTGAACAGAACAAAATAACAAGCTCATTATAATACATGCATAATTCATAACAAAATGTTCCACTAATAGAATTAAAGAGAAACATTTTTTTACAATAGAACATTAGACATGCTAATGAAAGATACATAAACGAGAGAGGAATTAGACGCGATTTACAACATTGTAATTATAATTGCTTGAATCGTACATAATTTACAAATAAATTATTACTACCAAGCTACGATTATTTACTTTTTCCCTATCTCAAAAACTTGTTGCAATTGGAAATAACCATTTCGAGATAATTAGAAGATGCAATGCTTATCCGGATTACTAGAAATATAAGCAGTCAATCAGGCGTTAACTAATGTTTTACTTAAAGAATTGGTATAGTTTAAATTCTCTTGATTTTCAGTATCATTTTCAACATTTCTTTGACATGTTTAATATCCCCTAACCAGTTTAATTTTAATAGTTGTTATAAATTTACAAGCCCGGCGATATAATTTCAGTATAGTTCAATGATACTATGGTAATTAATTTCAGTTAAGCTTATATGATTTATAAAAGATAGATAAAATTAAATATGTTAACAGTAATGACGCATACAAAATGAGGAACTTGTTGTATATGTTAGAAGAGATCCTGGACATTCAGAACTTAACAAAATAAAATAACAAGTTCATTATAATACATGCATAATTCATAATAAATAAAGTAGAGTTAAAGAACATTTTTTTACAATAGAATATTAAATATTTTAATAAAGGATGCATAAACGAAAGAGGAATTAGACGTATATACAATATTTCACTTGTAATTACTTATAAATGATTGTTTACTTTTTCCCTATCTTAAAAATAATGGCCATAAAACCAATTCCAAAATTTGTTACAACTGCTCATTCCGGTTACTCAAAATATGAACAGACTTTCACCAATCCGTTACCTAGTAAATTAACTTAAAGTGTGAATTTGCTTGATTTTCTGTACAAGTGCAAAAAGAATTTTAAATGTTTATTATCCCCTAATTAGTTTGATTTCAAGAGTTGTTGTACAAATATAAATTCTGGTTATTTTAACTAGACACACACACAGATATATATATATATATATATATATATATATATATATATATATAAGAAAAGTAACATTGTTTAATTCAATATTTCGACAATGACGGTCAATATGAGGAAACTGCGGTTAAATTCTGCACGTCAATTTGAATGTTTGGTTTTACATTGAATAATTGCGAAGAAGAAAATTTAATATGTATTTCTTTTCCCTTAGATCTTTCCCTTTTACGTTGAATATAAGCAATAGGTTCTGCAATAAAGTCATTTCCTTCGTTGATTTCAGAACATATCATTTCACAACCGCTGCAAAGTTATTTACTTTGGAAATTTAGTACATCATTTGCCTAATAAAACCAATAAAATACTGGAGCGGCTGAGAAACCAAAATTAGTTATTGCCCGCTAAGTAAAGGCGGTAATGGTGATGTGTGACGTTTATAGGACGTTTATTTTGTTTGTGCGCACAGCCGCGCACTAAATTACCCGAACGATTTTTCACACGGCGTTCCCGGACTACGAAACCCTGGATGATTCGTTTATTTTTTATGAAGTGCGCTAATTGATCACCGTGTTTATAATAAACCGTCAAATTTATAATTTCTATTTTCGTTTTCTGCCGCCCCACGTATCCTGTTATTGGTTGCTTGCTTGTTATTTTCTATTTGATATGGTAGCACTTTCTACAAGTATTGGAATTTAATATATGTCACACAATCTATCAATATCTGCATCCATAAGCATGACATAGATAAATAATTACGGCTCGGAACAAAATCAAACCGGATTGATTAAATTGCATCCATCTGATTGTAATTCGGAAGATCTTATCTAAGCTACATAAAATAATGTAATAAAATCATTTCAAAACTTTGATTTAGCTAATAGGTAAATAGTACTAAAGATGGATGTCATGTAAAACATTAACTGGCCGTTATGCTGCCGGAAAATGCCACCTATCTATATACGAGTACATGCATCTTGTAGTTGCAATGCAAAAAGTTTTAACTATTTATATAGAAATATCATTTTTAAAATGAATCGTAATTATTGTGATAAGAACTGGGAAATTAACGGTGATTCTCTTCTCAATTGTAATTATTAGCTCCTCTACTCCAGTATTTCTTACTATTTCTGGAATAAAGTATTGAAGGACACACACCTTTCGGTAGATAATTCATAATAATAACAGTTGAACTTAGGTAGTTCAACTTAAGTTTATTTTGTGAATTATGTTTCGTGATCTAGTAATAATACCACAGTGTTCAGCGCCTTTCACTAAACATTTGTTTACTTACCTGTTTATAGAAAAAATGTATGAAGGTATAGTGCCCACCAAAATTCAGCTAAAATTAATTTTTTAAAAGCTTAATGTTTTATACAGTTAGATGAGATAAATACTTAGAAGGATTAACATTGCTCTACATGATCGGTAATATAAAGAATTTTGGTTTTTCAAACCTAGCGCCCAAGAAGTGGGCTTTGTAAACAAAGTTAAACAGGGTTAAACATGTACAATATGTTAAACACTTTTGTTTATTTAGCATCATCAGGAGTGATGAGACATGTCAATTTTTCCTCGCTCCTGATGATGCTAGCTTGGTTAGTGATACGTGTGTCGATCAGTTATTTTTCAATCTTGGTGTAATGGTGGCATTGTTTAGCAGTGCTTGGCCAAGTAGTGCTAAAAAATATTCGTGTGCAATAATCGTACAATCTCAAATTTACAAATAAACTGACACATTTTTGAAACTTAAAAATAAAGAACCCTTTTAGAAAAGCCATTGGAAAAACTTCACAATAATACATAAAGTATTCGGTTTCACAAAATAATATTATACCCGAAAGTAAAATAATAAGGTATTATTTCTATAAATAAAGATACATCAATTTGACAATGAGATTAAAAGGAAATCTAAAGCGTGCTATAGACAAAGAGGAGCATAAACTTGAGAAAGAAATTGGAGCGTGCTTTATGAAAAATATGGCGCTCATCGGTTTGATCGAGAACTTCGATCAAACCGATAGTTCAAGGTCTATATGGCGAGGACAAAACAGTTTTACTCCTTGACATAATATCTTACTTCTTAAGATAATATCTAACTAGGCATAACTGTTTTTTGCTTTCATTGATTATCAACTAACCGTTTCCTTACTGTCAGTGTGGTTAAGCCAATTCGTATTAAATCACTCGTTCCAATTTCCGTATACACACAATGAGTCATTTCACATGTGGGAGGGTTAACGGAAGCACAGGAGAAGCTGGGCGTGTTTACCAGGCTAGACGTTCTCAAAGACATTGTACTGTCAAGAAAGTCTTTGTCTCCGTTCACTGCCGATTGGACGAGACTGGGAGCTCTACCGAAGTCCGAGCAGGTTTCTGCTCAGACTTCCAATCTCCAAGAAGAATTCTTCATTTAGTGGAACGAATTCTAGGAATAGTGGAAGAGAATCCAGAAACAGGCACTAGGATAGCAGCTACAGAATTACAAATATCTAATGCAGTAATATGGAGAGTACTGCGAGGGCAATTCAGTGTTCTGTAGATGGTTTCTTTAGCAGTGTCTAGTTACTAGTTTTAATGCAAAGTGCTTTTTAGTGATGGGGCGCAGTTTACCAAAACAGCAGTTATGAATTACCATAACAATCATCAGTGGGCAGAAGGCAATCCATGAGTGATTTGTCAAAGTCATCGGGAATTACTTAATTAGCCCCATTTTTCCTGTCGGTGAGACTAAATGAACAAATGTGCAGGAATCTTTTAGAAAGCGAACTAGCTGTTCCTATGGAAGAAGTTACACTGTATATCCTACATCAGACCTATTTCATGCGTGATAGAGCACCAACCTACTTCAGTTTCGTAGCTAGAGAATAACTCAACAATTACTACATGGCAGATGGATTGAATTAAGTATCCTACAAACGAATACTTAAAGTATCCGTTTGTTGGATACTTTCCCCATTCCTGCAGTACAAGTTCTACCGTATTGAGCAGTATTGAGCGGGTAGTATTGAGCGAGTATATAGCGTATTGAGCAGTATTGTCATATCATTAAGAATATGCCAGGATTTTTGCACGCATACGTGAATCCATGAGAAGACATTGTGAATTGTGTATTATAGGCGACGGGAACATTTCAAACATTTAATTTAATTTAATTGCTTTGTCACTTTTAATTTAGAAGATTTAATTATTTTGCTTAATGCTCTAAATTGTAAGTTGAATAAACAATAAAAAACAAAAGAAGCTGTATCTCATCGAAAGATCCTACGGAATGCATCCGCGAAGTTTGGTATATCTCATAAAATCATCCCTATGGACAGGGTGATTCGCATAAGAACCGACACAGAGCAAGAGCATGTAAGGAAAGTTGTACCCTGAGAAGTTACAGCCCTTCAATGTGAGGTTAAAAATTTCAAAAATAATTAATATAACAATAATTCTTTAACTTGGGATGGTAGACGTTCTAAGCGTACTCAGGGCATTTATCCTTTTGAAATAGAGGTCAGTGAAAGAATTTTAAAGGTTTGACTATGGATAATCCACCCATAAATTGCAACAGAATTTCTTAGCCTGTGAGCGGATTTAATAACTTATTACTCTATTTTATGGGGAATTTAATTTTAAAACTTTTTTACTTTTGTTATTTTTCAAAAAACTTTGCCGTTTTGATGAAAAACGCGAATTACTAAAGACACGTATTTTATCCGTTACCTAAAATCATTCAAAATTCAGCAGTTGGCTGTGAAATTATATGTCAAACTTGACAATCAAAAAATAAAGTTATTTGATTTTCGCAATTCTTTACTGATTGTTTTGAAATGGCCGGGAAATTCTCATTTAGCGAACAAGTTGACATATTATGTTAGTGCTATTTTACTGAGGAGGAAACTGTACAAGGAGTGTTGAAGAATATCAGAGAAGATTTCCTACTCGTGTGGTTCCTCATAGAGAAATATTTTCTAATGTTGAAAGACGAGCTCGAGAAACAAGCAAATTCTTGGGTAACACTTGAGACTGTACTGTTGAAATAAGGCTACAAGATGAAGAATTTATTTTAAACACAGTTGAAAATGAACCACATGTTCTCGACAAACTGGTCTACCGCAAACTTCTGCACCCGACTCATCAGACATAATGGACTTCACCCATATCACGTTCATAAAGTATAAGAACTGTTACCGGAAGGTTTGGTTAAGCGAGTGACCTTCTGTCAGTTTAGTTTACGTCAAGACATCCATTTTCAAAAGAAAATTCTCTTTACTGGTGAGGCTTTTACCCGCTGAGGCATTACAAACTTACATTACTAACTACAATAAGTATTCTGATGTAAACCCGCACTTAGTAATTCCTCGACATTTCCAACGTGAGTTTAAAATAAATGTCTGGATCGGTATTATTGATCAGTGTCAAATTGGTCCACTTATTTTACCAAATCGACTAAATGGAGGAAATTATTTGGAGTTTCTCCAAAACAATCTCCCGGATTTACTTGACGATGTGCTAATGCAACTCAGACTAGAACATTGGTTTATGCATGATGGGGCACCGCCTCATTTTAGTAGTATAGTTAGAGAATTTTTAAATCGCCAGTATCCAAACAAATGGATTGGACGAGGAAATAATTGCCCACAAGCTTGACCTCCACGATCACCAGACTTGAACAAATGTGACTACTTTCTTTGGGGAGCACTAAAAGAGTTTATAGTAAGAGTATATTCTTTCCCAGTGGCGTCCCGAGAAGAGTTGTGGAATCGTATTACAAATAAATGCAACTTTATAAGTAATGATCAGCAGTTAATGGTAAGAGTAGATTTAAATTTTCGACGAAGAATAAATTTATGTCAGAGAGAAAACGATGATCATTTTGAACAATTCCTAGAAATTCTCGATAGCAAATTTTTGTTTCTATTGTTTAAGTCTTTTCCTATCAAATTATTTTTATTGACACTTGTTTGCTGACTTTTAAATATAACATATAACTTCACAGCCAGCTGTTGAATTTTCGATGATTTTAAGTAACATGGATAAAATACGTGTCTTTAGTAATTCGCGTTTTTCTTGAAAACGGCGAAGTTTGCTGAAAAATAAAATGTAAAAAGTTTTAAAATTAAATTCCCCATAAAATAGAATAATAATTTATTAAATCCTCCCCAGGTTAAATATTCTGTTGCTATTTAAGGGTGCATCATCCCTAATCAACCCTTTAAAATTATTTAACTGTCCTCTATTTGCAAAAAGATAAATGCCCTTAGTATACTCAGAACGTCTACCAAATTTGGGTTTCCTAAGTTAAAGTATTATTGAGATATTAATTACATTTGAAAGTTTTAACCTCACTTTGAAGGAATATAATTTCTCAGGGGTACAACTTGGTATAGAAGTAGGTTGGGTTAAATCATCATATTTGAGCTTACCTTACATGCTCGTGCCCTGTGTCCGTTTTTATGCGAATCACCCTGTATATACGTTTTGCCATGCATGTACAGTTACCATGTTACCACTAAAGACTAACTAACCTGTTGCTGCTATAGGAGCAAAACAAAGCTACCAAATATCTGAAGTATTGGAGAATTTTAACCCTCGAAAGCTTAGAAGTTCCTAAACCTTTTTGAACGCCTTAGCAACAACGAACTAAGAAAATTGGTGTTCTTAGCCGTCCTAGGAACTGTACTTAACCGGTACCTCAACGCGACACCGGTTAAGTGCAGTTAACATTATCACGTCCAGAAGCAATCAGTGATTCGGAGGTTGGTACGTTGGGCCCGTGCTGGGGTTTTTATTATTCGCACTTCAAGCGAATTGATATACAAAGACGGATATATCGTGCGTTTTAAAAAATTTCCATTTGCAGTTAGTGGTGATTTTCATATGTACGTCTGCACTGCATTCGGAACTTGTTGAGATTTGTGAGATATAAAAGTGCGGATTGTCAGCACTCCACATTCTCGTATTCTGGGAGTTCACATAACCGGATAGATGGATCCAGGCTTCGTCAGAAGAGAAGTTCGATTTAAATTAACCTCGTCCATATTAATGAGAAACTAGCGGCCAAATTCATCTCTTTGCTCAAAGTCTCTTGGATAAATCTGCTGTACGGAGGTCAGGCGACACGGATAAAATGTAAATCTTTCCTAAGAGTACGATGACAAGTGGGAGCAGACACACGAAGCACACACACGATGACAAGTGGGAGCAGACACCTGTGGTCCCAGCACACGAAGAGAAATTCCTGGTGCATTCTCAACAATTTACTGAACATTTCCAATGGATTCCGCAGTTCTTTTCTTTAGAAGAGAGCTGCCTTCTTTTCTCTGTATGTTTGCAGTTGCACGAAATAACTTTACAGAATGCATCAGAGTATCGTAAAAATTTTTATAAACAACCGATAATGAGGAAAATGTTCCTAAAATTCGTTCAAATAATCATTTACGAAATAATGTCATCCACCATCAATGTTGTTTCCCGTTCGAAAATACGCTTTTACCATGAATGCTTTGTGAATTTGATTGAAAACCACTGTGCAAAGAATAAATTGACAACAATACTAACTTTCTCAATAATTTTATGATTTGGCATCTGTCACAATGACAGATATAGTAGTAATAGATGTGTCAATCAAAGACGTGACTTTTTTTACATAGTTTACCGGAATGGCGCATATGTCCCACGACTATTTTGCTGTATGTTTCATCGATTACGGACCCCAAAACCAAAAACGTTTCCATTAACAAAGAAGATACAGCAATTGCTGGCACATTCGAAGTAGAGCCGGTTCCGGATGAAGATCTATACGGAACCTTTGACTGGTAATACTATTTATTTCGTTAATAAATATTTAGTAGATATTAACGATTAGTCGTAATAGTGTGAAGTACGCTTTATTGCCATATGTTACATTTTGGTATAAACGACAGCGCCAGTCAAAATATTTGTATGCACTCGACTTGCTAACAAGCGTCTGGAAACTAACAGATCACTAATTACGGTGGATAGTAGCGCGCTGCGTGCTTGACGTATTACGAATCAAAATAAATACAGTGGCGCGAGCTTTAAACACTGCGATGTTACTTGACTGGAAAGCGAATCCGCTTAGATAATTTCCCGCAATTTCGCAAGAATAATATTCAGTAATTTAGAATAGTGTGCAAGTCATGTCGCCTGTTACTACTTTTTGGTCACTGGTTACCACTTCATCAAAACAAGAAATTAATTGCTCGACGTACATTTATCCGACACAATCGGCATCGTCTGGAACCACCAGAAACAGAGGTGTACGCACCTCAGGTACTTTTACCAATGTACTACTATACAATAATATACAAGAAAGCAAGCCTAATGAATCACTCGTGTACATTATCTGGACTACCGCTACCAAACAAATAAATCTGTTGTTTTTTAGTCAGAAAAACACATGTTTTCTTCGTAGAAAGAAAAAACAAATTTATTCAAAGTAATTTGCTAGCTATACATTTTTCCCCTTGTCTCGAGCAATTTCTGGATACTACGCCAAAAAAAATCATTCTCTTTCGAGGCAAACCAGTCATCAAGCCATGTTCGGACGTCTTCGTAGGAATCGAAGTGCTGCTCAGCAAGCGCGTAGTACAATTTGATCACGATGCAATTTGATCAATTGTTGGTGATAGCGGTGGGTATTGACAATTTCGCCAGGTTTCAACATCTCATAATAGACGATACCCTGTTGATCCCACCAAACGCACAGCATCGTCTTCCGTCCGAATCGATTTGGTCTTGGGGAAGATGTTGATGGTTGGTCGCGATCAACCAATGATTTCTTGAGTTTAGGATTCTCAAAATATATCCATTTTTCATCACCAGTCGCAATCCGATGCAGAAACGATCTTTGTTTTGTGTGGCGAGCAACTTTGCATGTATTTTGGCATCGCTATATCTGCCTGTCGTTCAATACATGCAGAACCAGTTTTCCGATCTTTTGAACCTTTCCCATGGCACGTAGATGCATGGAACTGACTGGATTACTAACGCCCAAGTGCTCGACAAGCATCTTTTGCGATTAGGTATCGTGCTCGTCGAAAAGAACCCGCAACTTATGGTCCTCGCCTTTCCTGGGCAGATTTTCATGTTTCTTGTCGTTGAGGGCAAAATTACCGTCTTTGAACCAACGAAACCAATCTCTGCATGTTGTTTCCGATAAAGCACTGTCGCCATAAGCCCCTACAAGTATTCGATGCGATTCGGCAGCCGATTTCTTCACATTGAAGTAGAAAAGCAGAGCTTCCCGTATATGCTCTTCTTCTGGTACAAAACTAGATATGATTATCAACGGAAAAATGTATGTTGTATGATATTGCTGACGATGTGCACTGATTAATGTTTACAGATTGCAAACTCATAACAAAAAAGCACTGACGTGTCCGTGGTAGCTTAATACGTTCACTAGCGCCATCTATGAGCAAACCGCGGATTTAAGCTTATACAACTGGTATTCGAAAACGTAAAAAATGTCAGATATAGTAATAAATTAATAGATAAATAAGATATTAAAGGTTATAATTTGAAAGATTGCTTTTCAATAGACGATAATTTTTTATTGTATGGGGTTGTATATGGTGAAAATGCAGATACCAACAGAGAAAACTGCAAACGTGCTTACCTTGTCAAATATTTAATTGGGCAATTAATATGTGAAGTTAATTAAACATTTAACTTCAAATATAACTAATTCTGCTCAAGTTCCTTTTTCACCATGATAAACTGCTAATGTTGTTAAAAATAAAAATACGTGGGATCGCCCGAATTAAGAATATATGTCTATATCTTCTTAATCTCAAATAATACTTGCAGTAAATGGCTAGAAGTTTTTATAATTAACAGAAACATTGTTGGAATCATATTAGGAAAACCTGAAAACCCATGGATTTTATTGGGATTGCCAAGGACAATGTGTTCCGATAATGATCCTCCATTTAATCCACATAAGTTAAAAGATTTTTGTGAAAACAACGGTATTCAATTAATCCATTCTGCAGCTTATCATCCACAAAGCAATGGAGCTGCATAAACAGCTGTGCAAACAGTAAAAAAGCCCTCAAAACATTTCTTATTGAAGAAATGTATACAAATTCTTCAATAAAACAAAAAGTAGTTAAATGTTTAACTCATTACCGAAATGTACCTAAACCTATAACCGGACAAACACCTGACGACTTACTATTTAATTTTTTCCCTACGGAATTCGATAAACTGAACAAACGAAAATCAGTTTCGTTTGATTTATCAAAAAATAAAAGGTATCATGTAATCAAGAACTCATTTGATCAAACTAAACCATTTCTGTACTGGAAAACGTGTATATCGGTGCTGTAAAATAACCAGGTGGTACATTATTTGTATAAATAAGGATACATCAATTTAGCGGCCAGGATAAAGGGAAATCTGTAGCTCGCAGTGGTGAAAAAGGAGCAGAAACTCGAAAAAGAAATCGAACCGTAGTTTGCGAGAAACACGGCGCTCATCGGTTCGATCGCGAATTACGTTCCTGTAGTTGGAACTTCGAGGTCTATACGGAGAGGATAAACCAATTTTACATTGTCAATGACACCCCTACATCCAAAAAGGTATAGCTTTTTTTACTTTAATGCTGTCTGAGGTATACACAATTCGTCTATATAATTCGTCATAACATTTCCAACTTAAACGTAACCTTATAATAGAATAGTTTAAATTGCATAAACGAGATAAATTATCAGCTCAAATAATAATAGACTTTATGGTTAATCTGAAAGGTATCCTTATTTAGCCCTGCTGTTTTCCTTAGTTTTACTAAGCACTTGTAGTCCTTTGGGTCATAGTGACCTGATGTATGCAGGTACAGGAGGATTGTCAAGAACAGCTCGAAATAAATGTATTGTGATTCTATTACAGTGCATAAACGCAAATAACAATAACTTATTACTAACAAAAGTAAATACGTATTGTAATAAAATTATTACAAACAGTAAATTTAAAAACAAGAGAGGATAAAATAAATTCTGATGATCATCCAATTATTATCTAATCTCACTGCTACTTTGCCACGTTGATTTTGAATTTTCTTTACTACGGCAGTAGCTTGTTGAGTACGAAGTTTATGTTCTTTTGCCGTCATATAGGGAATTACCATCAGTTTGCCCAATTCTTCCAGAAATAGTCTTGTACAGAATATCCTTATTTCAATCTGGATCTATTTCTCTCCATAGCACAAATGCTTTATAAGCACTAACATCAAGTATATTGTAGACTAAAATAATAGACCATCGATTGGTTTTTCATTTGCAAATATATGCTGCAATACTTTGATCTAACGTATCAACCGCTCCTTTGGTAGAGTCATAATCTGTATAGTGTCATTTGTGGCTCGTTGTTGTGCTTGCTGCTCACTTCTCATGAGCACAATGCACTGTCACAGTGCATTGTGCTCATGAGAAATCTTTATTTTTTTAGGCATATATGACACATTTGTGGTACCCTTGGTAAAATAAAAAGTAGAACGATGTACTTCTTTACTTATTGTAATCACGAGAAGTTCGGGCTTATTTTTTCTAACCATTTCTAACATTGTAAGTTTTATTAATTATGACACGTAATATCTTGATTATCCAGGAGTGATTTTTATTATATTTTAACTGGATGCTCGTCCACTTTGGGGGAAAGGTTCTACCATCCAAGATATAACTTTATCTTTTGACTGTATTTGCTGCAAAGGTATCACAGTATTTGTTTGCACTACGTTATTAAAAAAATTTTATAATAATTTCCTTATTATACTTTATGCATAAAATATACTTAGGCAATATTAAACTTTACGCACCAGCAAACAAAGTCACAAAATCTTGGAAACAAATAATGAAACATGACAAAGTTATAGAACCTGAAAATCCGTTTTGGGTCATATTGACCCGAGAAGCACAGGAGGGTTAGTCAATCTGAATAGTAGTACGACAATTTTCATAATATTATGTAATAAGATTATCTAGTCCTTACACACTGTTCTTATAGTTATAATAAATAAACGTTTGCCGATCGGAGAGCAGGAAAACGATTTGCCGATCAGAAGGACTTGAAAGACACCGTTGTGGACTACTTGACAAGCAGAAGTACCATGAAGGGATGGTTTAACTAGCGTCACGCTAGGATAAATATCTCAATGTTTACGGAGATTATGCCGGAAAATAAACAAACATGTAGTTTCTGTGGAATGTATTAAATATTTTCTTTAAATATAAATGTTACCGTAATTTCAACTTTTACCTTTATCGGACACCCCTCGTACTTTCATGCGACTTTCTCCAATATGCTAACGTGACAACAAACAGAGGTGTCCTACTGGTTGCTGACGCCAATGGTTTATCGTGCAATCCGGTGTACGAAGAGGGGGCAAGGAGATATTGTCTGTCATACCTGAGAACGGTCCTGGGACCTGTCGGATGTAAAGATGGCACTCTTACTTGTAGATTACTTAGACTCCCCGATATCGTTAAGTGCTGCAAACCTGCATTGATTTTGTTAGTTATGACTTAACATTGACAGGAACTAAAACAAATATAGGAATAACAAAATTGTTATCGAGAGATAAGAATTTATCGAGGGATAACTAATATGAAACAGTTATCGCTGTTGTAATATTATAGTTAATGTCTTACAATGGCGTCTAGTCCTGCAATGCGGATGCAGCAGGATGCGAAACAGTACTCTGATGGCGCATCAATCAGCGCAAATCGAATAAATGATAAAATAACGTGGAAATTATTGACCGGTCGCCAATATGTACACGTCGGCGTTTATTGTAATTTCAGAATTATACAGTGAGGGGACGCGCGCGTGAACGTGACACAGACTCGCGCAAATAAATTGCGTGGCGGCCGCGGCGCTTCAACCGTGCTTACTGATTGATAGACTAATGAAAATTATTATTATTATTTAACATTCAATAATCAGTAGTCAAACACCGACGTTCGACGTCAATCATAACTCAAATGCAAACGGCCTCGTCGGATTAATGCGCGGCATGGGCCGTTTTAAATTGTGTGCGTTTATAATTAAATGTTAATCGCGTTCGACGAATTACAAACATATTGGAGAGCGGCCTGTATCGATTTGACGGCGCATGATTGATGTAAAGCGATTAAGTGCGAACGGAATAAATGGAATTAAATTTTGCGCGCGCTGTGTGCATAATAGTTTCGCTGTTAATATTCTTTTTTTATAATCAGTTCCAACTAGTGTTACATGAAAATTAAATACATGTGATTAGAGTGGCTGGATATTCCCCACTGAAGCTTTATATAAAAATAAATTTCCAACTACTTAACATTTTCGTTAACAATATTAAAGTG
>JAWQRM010000520.1:0-21771 GCA_033557675.1 Coptodactyla brooksi | reverse complement strand
CCCTTAAATAGCAAAAGAATTTTTCAGCCAGTGGGCGGATTTCATAAATTATTATTCTATTTAAAAGGGAATTTAATTTTAAAACTTGCTGGTCTATTGCAAACTTCTGTACACCGACTTATGAGACGTAATGGACTTCAGCCATATCATGTCCATTTTCAAAAGAAAATTCTCCTCACTGATGAGACTTCTTTTACCCGCAGAGGCATTACAAACTTACATAACTATCATAAGTATTCTGATTTAAACCCGTATTTAGTAATTCCTTGCCATTTCCAACGTGAGTTTGAATGGTTGGATTTACTCATCTTTACAATCTTTACAATCTCCCGGATTTACTTGACGAAGTGTCACTGCATCTCAGACTAGAACATTGGATTATGCATGATGGGGCACCGTCTCATTTTAGTAGTATAATCAGAGAATTTTTAAATCGCCAGTATCCAAATAAATAGATTGGGCGAGGAAGTAATTGCCCACAAGCTTGGCTCCCACGATCACCAGACTTGAACAAATGTGACTACTTTCTTTGGGGAACACTAAAAGAGTTTAAGTATTCTTGACTTGTGGCGTCCCGAGAAGAGTTGTGGAATCGTATTACAAATAAACGCAACTTTATAAGAAATGATCAGCAGTTAATGGAAAGAGGACTTTAATTTTCGACGAGGAATAAATTTATGTCAGAGAGAAAAAATTGTTTTTATTGACTTTTGTCTGCTGAGTTTTAAATTTAACATATTACTTCGCAGCGAACCGTTGAATTTTCGATGATTTTAAGTAACATGGATAAAATACGTGGCTTTAGTAATTCGCGATTTTATGTAGATTACATTAAATTTTAGAAAAATTTTGTAAACTTTTGCAAAACATTTTGCAAATCAGTTTTGACACTGGGATTCTGTCAATACATCTTCTTCATACACATCGACTAATTCTTTTCTCGTTTGAATGGCATTACATTTCAACGAAATTAAATGGCTGTCTGTTGTGGTTCCAAGAGAATTGACTGTATCGCAGGTGATTAACACCTGCGATACAGTCAATTATCGCAGTCAATTATATATGTTATTAAATTATGCAAGTAGTTTTAAGCGTGTTTACTATTACATTGCTGCAGATACATCACTCCAGTAACAGATTTACTATAGAAATCATTTTGTATAGCGCATCGATTACGATTAGTATCGGATGCACTAATGGAAAGACCATCGGTATAAATAAAGATTTAAGCTCCCAAGAGAAATATTAAGGACCCACTTTCTCAGACTAAATTCCGTTAGAATCTGTATAATTTAGCGGATACAAGCTTAGATCTGACAGTATTAAGTGACAAAGTAAATGCCACCTAATCTCATTGTTGTCTAATTTTGATGATACTATTTTCATTGACACAAAGGGAAAAGCGATTTTGTTCGATGCACATAAATCTTTTTGGAAATTACCTTTTTTCTTTTTGGAATTCTAATGAGGTTTAAGACCATTCTGAAAACTCCTAGGTCTAGGTTCTATTTGTAGGTCGAATTGATGATTCAAAAACGTTAACTTTTCCACGCAGTACTTGATTTTCAGACGAAAATCATTAACGCAAACTAAATTTTAAGAGCACATTTTAGATGCTTCAACGATATTAACACGACAAACCGGTTAAAAAACATCAAAACATCAAGATTAATAATTGCAAACGGGTTAAACTACCTATAAAATTGTTAAAAAAATTACGGGTTCTTCCCTAACATAAGTATATCGCTAAAAACATTTTTAAATTATGACGATTAGCTTGTTCTGCAAAGAACGTTATAAAACTTTGCGATTACCTGGGATGGAAAAAAGTAAGTTCTTTAATAGCTCACCAAACATGGCTAGTTTCCGGGAAAATTAATTACTTAGCGGTTAAAAGTACAGCTGGTACTTGACATTAAATTGTTTCTTTGACATGTGTCACACAAATGTTCAGTGTTTTCAATTTGAGGAGTAATGAAGAACATTATGTATCAACACTGCACTTGGTGAACATGTTCTTCAATACTAGTGAAGAAACAAAATTATCATTCATAATAGGAAGTAGTAAAAACTATTGGAAAATTTAGTTTCAAGCACTACGTTTTAAAGTTACATTACCATAGTTTTCCGACTAATACTGAATAAATGAACACCATAAAATATTTTTAACTTGTAAAACATTTTTAATTGAACATATGTCTTGAATATATGTCCAGAGTTAGAACACAACTAGCAGAACGAGTGAACAAGTAGATGATTTCCGAATAGTTCTTAGCGAGTCCTCGATAACTTAGTTGATAAAAGCAGTCATCGTGAAAGCGAATGTCGCGTGTTCGAATCCGGTACGGAAGTTAATATTTTTTCTTCTTCGTTAAAAATATACATTACATCTTTACGTTAAGTTGTTACATTCCGCAGGAAATGTAACACATTTAGATGAATAATCCGTATATTATTGGTCATGTACAGGTGTCCTACATGTTTTGCTCAAACTGTGATCACATACTCTAGATTCATGTTAAATTAAAAATGCAGCCAAGTTAGGTCTGATGTCACATAGTTACACTGGTTACTTATTTTTATTTACAATATGACGAATAATTATGGCACCTTAACATTTAAACTGCTAAGTGAATGACGTATCTTAAATGAATTAACTAAGTTGAATGTTTAAAAATAATAATGATGTAGAACAAGTGATGAGATATATTAAAAATAATAACTATGATTGATGTTATTTTCCATAAATTTTGATGCGCTATATGCCAGAAATTGCTGTTATTTATGTTATAGTTAAACGTTATTCCTATTTTACAACCATATACCATATTTGAACACTATCGGTTTCATTGTTTTTAGTTTAACTTATTCTGCTTTCCCTTTTAACTTATAGCTGTATTTTTTGTCAGTATAATTTAAAATTTAATCAACAATAAAAGTCCAATAAACGTTCTCTTATGAATTGGGCACGTCATGTTATTATTAATGACATTTTCTATTTCGACTGAGGTGGGCAATAAAAAACTACAAGGTGTAGAAAGCAATTAGACAATCCATTTCGTAAAGGTAATTTACCGTGTCATGTAATAGTGGTGCCGTGTACAACAATGGCAACAAAAGCACTTACTACCAGCAGACAACGTCACGTGTAATGGTAATAAGTATAATATTGAGTTTTGTAGGTCATGAAATAATGTGTTTCAAGTTGAGGTACTGGAAATAAAGGGGTTATAAATAATAGCAGACGGCAAAAAAAAGTTATGAAAACACGACAAAAAAGTCAATGCCAGCAAACACGTTAGAGGTAATTAATAGGTAAAATAAAATATTACTTGTATTTAAAATCAAGTAATCATCTCAAAGTAACAGATAGCGTAAATTTAGAAGTAGTTAATTAAAATATTTTTGCTTTTGTATGCATTGCATCCGCGAGGATAATCACTGTGTTTGAATAAAGGATATATTTATAACCGTTTTAAACAAGCGTAGGTTTACAATACAATGACGCTTAAAATGGCTAAGTCACATCAACGGTGGCCTCTTTTCTTTGTTTGCCACCTATTTGACGTTAATAGCGGATATAAATTGTCACGGACGTGAAGCAGTTGTGAAAATTAATGCGCAAGTGGTGTTCTCCTGTATCTCTGGAACGCATTATATAGAGTAAAAGTATGTTGTAAATTTAAAGTTTATTTCGCTTCCTGTAATTTAATTGAGATGTTTGGAGAAGGAACCAAACTATAAAGTTGTTTCGCAATGAAAACAAAAGAAACAACTAGGGTTCCGAGCTGCCTAAGGAAGTTATGAAAGTAAGCCATAACTGATTGGAAGTCACGAGGAGCACTTCAAATGTTTCACGTTGAACCAATATTATCGGCGCTTCCTTTCGAAACTGTATACATCCGTCATTAATATTGCTTCACTACGGTGCTTAGAGAAACAAAAATTATGCTACTCCGGTTACCTTCGGCGACCGACTTCCTAAATAATAAATTCATTATTCGTACACTATATTCGGCATCGGTTTAATGTTTTAAATTATATATTTTTAATCTGTCCTCGATATATTAATTATAACATTGCTTTTTTTTAAGGAATCTTATCAAATAATAACTAATAATAAGTTTTTGGATACATAATGTTAAATAATCACAACTAATCACAACTGAAAGCAATTTACACATTACCACAGCGATATAGCTTGAATCGATACTACTAGTAACGTTAATATCACAGAAATAAAATTCGCATAATTAAGTCATTTTTAATTCATTTATCGCAACGCAAAATAAATGTAAAATACGTATGAAAAGCAATATGACAGTATATTCATAAAATGTTAAATTGTAGCTGTATTCGATTCATTTACAATGATTGTAACACAAATATATGAATTCATAAACAAATAAATCGAAAGCTTAATCGCCATCGTCGCTTCATACATTTTTTGATCATTCATTTTCGACTGGCAGTTCACTTTCATCACTCGATATTATGTTACGCGATTCTGCTAGGATGGTTAACGAATTAGGGTCAATTTCGTAGAGGAAAGTCTTGGTAATGAAATTTATAATTAACAATTGTGGTTTGAGTCTGGTTAGACAGACCTTCATAGTTTATAGATTAATATCTCGCTGGAATCGGAGGACTTGTTCAACATTTAGGTCATTTTGTAAAAAACAATTACTTCATTTCCGCCCTAATTCAAGTTACATGCGGAGGCCTTTTGCTGTAAATGCAACTTAATTTCGTTTGCAAACTTTTTCTTCATTCAACTACCATATCCTATAATTAATACTTCAATTGTTTCTTTTTCTCTTAAGTGCTTATTTATCTCGGTTATAGCAACTGTTACACTTAATTTCAAAAAACACATTTATGTTTCGAAAAACATATGTTTGAAACAGCAGAACACTTTTCAAACCTGTAGTAACATGCACAACGTTCCATTTGAAATAAAAAATATAAACATGGCAACATTGCTGATACCCAAAATGTTCGGTATAATTTGCTATCTCCCTACAACAAATCTTGTTAACAAACAATATATTTGGCATATTTAGCTTACTTTCATTACACTCAACAAATCCTTAAAGTGTATATTTTAATACTAAGATGTGTACTCATTTTGTATTTAGTTGTATAAAAATTAATTAGCTTGAGGAATTATTTAATTCATTTATTGTACAATACAATGCAGAATAAATGGTGTTTTAATATTCATGGGGCTAGATTTACTCAAACTATTAAACAAATATTTTATTAAACTCTTCTGCATTCGATATACTCATTAATCCTGGACGCAAGGGGCTTTAACTTATGGACATTAACTGAGATTTATCAAAACAACTTAAGTAGCAATATTAACATATTAATAACGGAAGCCAGTTTGTGAAATGTCAGACTATAGTAGCAAAGTTGAACTTAAATTGCAATAAAATTAAATTACTAAATGGTTATTTTTTAAGGGTTCATTCCAAAGCAATCAATTAAAGTCAATTGGATTCACAGTAGTGCTGATGTAGCCCGTTATTCCCATTTGGGACGTAGGGACGTTGTGGGGTTCTTCCATCGCACCCTCTCCCCAATTTCCAGTAGAGACATATTAGTTTCTTTCAGCGACGTTTTTCAGTTTATTTATTTTCCCTTATGGGTTCAGCAGTGAAACTTTCTTATACGGTAAGCGTGACTTATGCAAGAGCGTTTAAAGAGCAACAGCCAACGATAAATAATGAAAATCAATTAAGAAAACGATAAAAGGTTTCAAAAGGCGGATATGTATATATACAGGTATTCCAGGATTATTGGAACAAACTTTAAGGGGAGGCAGGGGACATCACAAGGATTCAGATTTGCATAGCAACCCATGGTCGAATTATATTACGTCGTCAGCTTATTGCGTTTAATACCAAGAGCTCATCCTCTTCGAGTGCAGTTTTCAAATTAGATCCAAACACCCATTATTGAACCATTGAACCATAACTGACCATTTGTGCAACCAAATCGCCGAACTGATACAATTGTCAAAATAATGTAGTAGTATAATTTTATTGTTATATAATTATTTCTTTTGCATGAAGCGACAGTATTTTATAACAGTAACATTTTTATAAATTTTTTTATATAACTTAAGACTCGCCATGTATATGTTCTCGTTTTCGTCCGTATGTCCTAACAACTTTCACCAAATGACAAAATAACTTTACCAGCGAAACAACAAACAAGTACACGCTTCAACGTAGGATGGGTTACAATAATTCAAATGCACAAGATGTACAAGAGAAGTTAAAACTAGAGGAGCGGAGAAAAAATGTGATGGATACAAGAGTGAAAAGAAGACTGTAGTAGAAGACTGCAGCAGAACATAGAATACAAAAGAACATTGAATCGGGAAGGAAGAACAGCAAGATCCATAGAAATTAAGTAAATAAGGAAAAATTAAGTAAATATTAATTAACTTTAAATAGCACTTAATTACAAAAACAAAATAGAAATAAAAAATACAAAACATAATATCAATGATATATTCGAAGAAAATACATGGACAAGAATTAAAGAAATTATAAGGAAAAATGGGGAATAATAAACGTAAATAAAATTTGGAAACAAACAGGATGTTGGAACGAAGTTATAAGGAAAGAAGTACAGTTGGGAAAATAGAAATGGAAGTTGTATTTAAGAAATAAGGAGGACAGAAAATTATGGAGGACGGAGAATAAAAGTCAAGGAATAAGAGGGTCAAAATAAAAATCTTGGAAAGTATTCCGGGATCAAATAGGAAAAATTACTACTACAGAAATCAGAAACATTTTACAAAATATTGAAGACGCAAAAAAAGGAAAATAATGTAGTTGAAAATGTATAATAAAAAGAGGGTACAATACTAGAAGAAGAAAAAGACATAATGGTATGTTGAAAAGAATATTTCTAGGACGTGTTAAGTACAAAGCGATTTAACCAAGATTATGGAAGGACAGACGTAGGACATAACATGAAAAATGAACATGATCGAGACATAAACGTAGAAGAAATAACAAAGGTAATAAAGGCACATATCAGACAAAATAAGGAAGTTTCAAATTTCACCTAAAGTAGACAAAAAGGGGGTGAAACTGACTATATGAAATGCACATGGATTTTTTAGATCTTAGAAATATCTCCTTTTAAATGTTATTTTGGCATTAAATGTTAAAAGGAACATAAATGCATTTAAAAATAAAAGGAACATAAAGAAATTAAAAATATTCTAAAATAAAATACATTCTAAAACCTCATATGAACATAAAAAAAGAATACTAAATTTAAAAAAATTACAAAAGCGGTTCAAATATGGTATCCTGAGACGCCAGGCAGTAACCTAATCTCTCATATAAATTCCTTCTAACATTAGAAAGCATTTCAGGTGTGAGAAGATTAGCTGTTTCTATTATTCTACGTCTCAGGGTATCTAGATTTTCTGCTCGCTTGTGGCCGTACACGGCCTGATTCAAGAAGCTCCTCAAAAAAAGTCGTTTGGGAAAAAATCTGGAGATCTCGCGGGCCATTTAATATCCCCTTTCCCACTCATTGATTAATAAATGAATTTGTTAAAAATTCTTTAACAATAGCCGCATTATGAGCCGGGCCATGTTGCTGACACCAAACACTATCAAGGTCTATTCCGGGAATGTTGCGGATAGCAGGAAGAAAGTTAAGATCCCTTCAATAAAAAACGGCCTATGAAATGGTCACCAAGAATTCCAGTCCAAACGTTCAGGTTTTGCGGATATTGAGTACGAACAGGAACACTTTTATGCAAATTTTCCCGAGACTAATAACGAACAACAGCAGGGTTGTGTTTTCCATGCAATGGAAAACTAGATTCATCGGTGAGAACAAAATTTTCAATAAAGTCTTCATCCTCAGTTACCTCTTCTATTACTCGCTCACAAAACTCCATCCTTCGAATGTTATCCTCGGGAAAAATCTCTTCTTTTACCGGATTTATAGCTGTTGTAGCCGTGCTTGCGCAAAACGCTCCGTACAATTTTACTGTCCACTCCCAATTCGCAATACGAGGACATTTGCCAGTACCATAGTCAAAGTGGGACGCATGGTGGGGGCTATCCCACTTTGACTATGGTACTGGTAAATATCCCCGTATTGCTGGCGTGGCTTAAAAGTGCTATGGTACGAGATTTTAATGCAAGAGGTTATGTAGGAGCCTATAAAGTGAATAAGAGGCGAAATCATGAGACGAAGAAGTGTCTTATGATGTTGTAAAGGAAGTAAAAGAAGTGATGAAAAAAGTACAAGTGGGAGACTTGGATAAGTGTCCTTGTCAGAGGACACCTTTGCAAACGATCCCGTCATCTGTGCTTGGAGTTGGGTAGACCCAAAGAGAAAGAGAGAGAGAGTTAAAATTAAAATTAAACGGGTATAAAATACACTATAAACTGGGGTTGTATTGAAAATAATACGGTACTTTTCAGTAATAATAAAAGTTTAAATTTAATTTAAAGTTTTAAGCCAATGAACATGTTTAACTCATCGTATTTTTATCGCAGGTACTTTGATTAGTTGCTTCTGCTCCATTTTATTCCCTAGATTGGAAATGTCTACTATTCATAGCAGAAGTTCATAGTAGAAATCTTCAAACGCAACATCTCGCCCGTCAAAACCAAGTTAGTTATGAAAGTGAGCCTGAAACCGTATCTCAGTCACGAGCAGTACCTCAAACGGTTCGGGTCTGGCCACCACAGTTTCCTTTGAAAATTCGTTGTACACATCCGCCATTAGTGTTGCTTCACGGTGAGAGTCGACTGTTCACGGCGAGTGAATTCGAAAATAACATCCCCACGGCGCGCAGCGCCAGATCATATCGCCAGCTTTTACGAATGTCCCGTTTTCAAGAGACGACGAAGCCCGTCTCAAAGGTTAAGTTCTTTGTAAATATTTCAGCTCGAAGAATAGACGGGCTTTCAAGCGATCCGCGTCATTCAGATGCTAATTTGCTTCCTCCGGGTTGGTCTTCTTTGCCAGAGCTGGATTTAGGTGCACCAAGTCCGTGATGCTTTCCTGGCTTATATAAAATGTTTGATTAGATTTTATATAAAAAATTTAATGTATAAATACATATTTAATTATCTGTTCAAATGTCTCAAAAATATAGCTACTATATTACTACTTAGTCATTCCATGTAACCCTAATCAGAAGATGTGATGTATTTATTCAGACAATTAGCGATAGAGGTGCAATTGTTCGGGTTTTCGAACTGGGAGAAACAAGAGGATATTTTTTTACAGAGTTAGGAGAAGCAGTTGGGCTTCGTGAAGGAAGAAACTCACAACTCGGAGGTCAATTTATTTTCTGGTATAAATGAACTGTAAAAGAACTTAGATAAATGTTCAAATTGTTCTGAGGGATGACTATTCCCTTTACTCTTTATCACTTACGTTTATTACTATGGAAGTTTCATGGTTTGCCAAGTTGTGTTTTCGTTTAATTTTCTAGAATTGTCTTTCGTTTGTCTAGACATAACAAACATGTACACTAACATACCAATGGAAGAAACAATCAACATACTCAGACAAAAGATCACCAACGAAGAAGACGCAAACGAACTAACCAGCGTCTTGAAAACAGTAACACAACAGAACTATTTCCAATTCCAGAACAAACAATACATACAAAACGACGGATTACCCATGGGAGGCTCATTGTCTGGAATACTCCCAGAAATACCCCTACAAAAACTCGAAGAGGAAATCAATGAAGAAATCGTAGAAAAGTTGAAGGTAAAAACCTGGTTTAGATACGTGGACACAAGAACACAAGAACGATTACCCAACAGCATTAATTACAAAATTACACGAGAACATCAAGAATAAAAAGAGAAATATAGTCGCGAAAGACGTCTATATTTTTCTTTTTATTCTTATTCTAAAGACGCGCAGGAACCGAACATGAAACACGATGGACCACCTTCACGTGCACTGGATTTCACATCCACCGCATAACGAAAATCTTCAAAAAACACAATATAAATATTACATTCCGCACAGCCCATAATATAAAACACGATGCGATATGAAATATATCGGGAAAACAGGCAGAAAATTTAAGGATATGTAACGAACACATAAAATCTTATATAAATAACAAACTTAACTCTAATTACGCTGACCATATACACAGGAATTCCCACCTACCTGGGAGTATAGAACAAAATTTCCACGTCATAAGTCCTAGGCAAAAGTAATAAAATGAGTATTTTCGAAAACCTCGAAATATTCAAAGACACCATAAAAAAACCTAGGAATTTACATTTAGATCAACAACAACTCCCACCCCATATCCCAACCAATAAAACTCCTGCAATAAAAAAAAACACATATATAAGCCAACAAACGCAAATAACACCAATCTTGAAAATAACGTAATGCTGAAACATGTCAACTAATAACAGTAAACAAATGTTCGTCAAGCAAGCAAGATACATTGCACCCACTAATATTTAATTAAACTTATAGTTTTCTAACTGAACCGAAAACTTATAGTTTTCTAACCGAATCAGTGCTCCTTTATATCTTTGGGTCTATAAATACTGGTTTGGCATACTTGATTGATTATTTTCATTCCTTATTCTCTAAATCTTCAAAGCAGCCCATCCTTAATACCCATCGTTATGGTTTTTACCGGTTTCCATGTGTTAGGGATTTGATTTTGCAGGGGAATGGCGAAATATACCCACTAATGAGACGATATATGCAATTAATGGCATTGTGGTACGATCTTCGTGTGCTTTAAAAACCCTTTCAGGTTTTTCAGAAAAACGTTTTATGTTGCTGTGGGTTCGATTTGTTTGCCTGCTTGACAAGCATTTGGTTTCTGTTCTTAGTCAACATGTTTCAGCATTTGCGCTGTTTTCAAGACTGGTATTGTTTTGTTGTTGTGTCTTATATACGTGGGATATCATTTTATTGCAGGAATTTTATGGGTTGGAATATTGGATGGGAGCTGTTGTTGACCTGGATATTAAATCAGATCACAAAAGTATACATTTTATTACTTTCGCTTAGGACTTTTATGACCTGGAAATTTTTCTCTTTACTTCCAGGTAGGTGGGAATTCCTGTACATATGGTCAGCATAATTGGAGTCCAGTTTGATATTTGTACAAGATTATACATGTTCGTTATATCTGTCTGAATTTTCTGCCAGTTTGGCCGATATATTTCATATCACATATACCACATTTGTTTTTATATATTCTAGACTGTTCCTTTGTGTTGTTCTTTTCTATTACGGATTGTGTAATGTGTTTTATATTATGTGCTATCCGGGATGCAACCATTATGTTTTGTTTTTTGAACATTTTCGTTATATGGGGTGGGTGCGACGTCCAGTGTACGTGAAGGTTGTCCATTGTGTTTTATGTTTCATTCCTGATCTAATCTAATCTAAATAATTTATATCATTGTCTTGCTCTGTCTCAGAAGTGAATTGTATGCTCTTCTTGTGTTTTTTCATCTACGTATCTAAACCAGGCTTTTATCTTAAACTTTTCTGCGATTTCTTCGTAGATTTCCGCTTCAAGTTTTTGTTCCTATAGTAGACGAAATGTACATTGTACTCTATTTACAGCAATTCTGTAGCGCATAATGGCGTCAGTCTTACAATGATTATTTTATGTTGTCCCAGTATGTTATGTGATTATTATTTACAATTTTCCCAATCAGTGGTAAACTGCTTTAGATAAGCCTATTCCTAAAACCTCCAAATTTTTACCTTCTCCAATCTATATTATCTACAATGTTTGGAAAAAACATTTTCGCTTACGCGAATACTTCGAGAAACTTTAGAAAAATTTTACTCAAAATTCATACATTTTAATTAGGATTCATCTTCTTGATTTTTGTCAAAGCTTTCAAAACATTACATCACACCACGCTCTTGTCAATATCGTTTTTCATTGTATTTACGACGTAGCTATTAGTTTGTTTAAATCTTACTCAAATAACTTCTTTGAAATGTCTATTCGAGCGCTTGTTATGTCTGGAGTGACTCAAGATGCTATTCTAAGCCCACTACTATTTTAGACAGTCGACTACGTAATGTCCTGCAACATTGTTCTGCATACATGTACGCGAAAGATGAAATTAATACCGAACTAACACCACCTATTGACGGTGCTGCTGTACGTTGTCTTAGAAGTAATGACTCAAAGCTTTCGTTTATGGTTTTTGAGAATAGTGTCATATGCAACCTTGTAAAAGGTAATTTGCTTATTTATGTTAATTATAATAACATTTCATTTACCGAGAGTGCACGCAATCTGGATTCTAATCAAAAAATGTATTCGTGAACTTCTTCAGTGTTCAAATTCCACATTAAAACTATTATTCACCAATAAATATGTTTTGAATCAGCAACTACGATCGAACCTTTCTGATTCATTGGTCTTCTCCACTTTTGATTGTGAGGGGTAAATATCATTCTTGTTGGCATAAAGCTAACGAGATGCGGATACAGGTAGTTCAGAACGTTTGTTGCATTTTGTCTATCGTATCAGGTAAAGGCAAAGAATATTCCAAGCTTTTGAGACTGGTATTAAGGCACAAACGTACAGTAGCAATGCCAAAACAAACCTAACCGAAAATTAGACCTTTGTAGGTAATACAAGTTGCACTCTAACTGACAAATTCGAAATATTTGTTGGCATTTCTGTTGTCATCCATGAAAAATATCCTCTAGGGAAACCATCATTTTACTGAGGTCAACAATGCGTATTTATAATACGTTACGAGATTTATTGCATTTCAAAATGTTCCTTAATAACATCATTTATGCCAACGTTAGCATTGGCAAGAATGGCAACAAACTGTAATAGAACCCACCATTTCGAATAAAATCTAAGGCAATATCCATTAGCTGCGATGGAATTGGACGATTTTTGAAAGCTTGATAATAGAAACCCTTCCAGCAATTGTAAAGACAAACATTCCCAAGCCGTTGCCGATTCACCAAACTTAGATATCAGAATATGTACTTTAAGTTCAGAACATTCGTTAAATAACGTATACTCTCAGACTGTCTGAATACAATCGGAGGGCTAAATTTAACCGGTGCACCCATCGTATACTGAGAATGCAGTCCATATATCTGCTTCCATCGTTAGTAATATTGTATACAGGAATGAAGCTTTTCCAAATCAGTGTATGAAATTAGTTGATTAAATAGTCTAAACAAAAAAAGAATTCATCGGAATCTGAATTTGACAACTTGGCTTTAACCAGCTTACGTTTGAAATTTATTTCTTATGAACAGTATCTCGATTAGTTTTGGGACACCTAGAGTTGGTAAATTCCCAATTATCCGTAATTATATTTATATAAATTCTCAATCATACTATGTAGTATACTATTACACTACATAGTATATACTATATGCTGTATTATACTTGATAGTATATTCTATAACGTACTATTCCCAATCATAGCACGTAAACAAAATTGGTGCAAGTTGTAAGTGGTGTTTTGCAGAGATATTTGTTCAGAATGTTCATCATGTTAATATGATAACCGTTGCACAACCACAGTTAATGCAAATAATACTCCTCATCTTGTGAAATTTCGTTTGAACACTATACGATCTTAAAAACCACCGTAAAATTGCACTCGATTAAGATAATTCCTTGGGAATTTTGTGAAAAAGGAGTATTGTTTGACAAATGGAGATTTTAATACGTCAGCAACTGTTAGTAGAAAACATTAAAAAATTAGTATGCTCTTCTGTAGACTCATGTTGCAACATTCACTGCACACGTAATCTAATTAACTATAAATTTTCCACCAATTAGTTCACATTTCGTTCGAATTCAGGTTAGCGTGTGGTTGGGATGGCCCTGGACTAAAACTGAAAGAATGTTGAGATACGAGAATTGAAACGTGAAATAATCTAAATAGTGACGCATAGCTGGTGACTTGTGGTTAAGCCGTTTCTTTTGTTTAAGAAATCGCCGACTCATTACGTATTTATTGTTGTCGTATGATAATAGCTATCTCTTCATCTAATATCGTATAATATTTCCTGCAAAGATGTGTTTATTTGGAAATAAGATTTGGTTTATTAAATGATATTTGGAAATATCATTGATTACAAAGTCTATATACTAAATTTAC
Source organism: Coptodactyla brooksi (assembly GCA_033557675.1). Classification (NCBI taxonomy): domain Eukaryota; kingdom Metazoa; phylum Arthropoda; class Insecta; order Coleoptera; family Scarabaeidae; genus Coptodactyla; species Coptodactyla brooksi. The sequence continues at coordinate 7,609 of JAWQRM010000520.1, read as the reverse complement.
TTACTAAACAAACAGGAAGACTAAAAAATAAAATTATAGCGTTAAAAATGATCATGATATATGCATTAAAGACACAACACTCCAAATACTTAAAAGCCAATCAATTATTATTGTCCTCAATCAGTATTAATCTAAAATACCTTAGGTTCTGGTAAAACAGAATTTTTTCAACATTGTTATCAATTTATTCAGATCAAACAACAGCGACATCGATAATTACGTTATGTCATTAGAAAAATATGTATATGAAGCTTTTTGGTGATCTGGCGCCAGCCCTGTTTCTTCTGACGTCTTATTCTATTCATCGACATAGAAGGAGTGACGTCAGTAAATTTTCCTTCTCGCATAGCGGCGAAAATGGATACCAGCTACGATTTATACGATATTTTGCATTTGAATGAAGTTAATAAGAAACTTAACGATCGTTTCTTCTTAGGGGATACGTATGGCGTGCTGTGGCGTTTTGTTGGCGATGGAATTGAGATTTACGTCGAAGATGGTGGCATCAATGTGCACATCTGAATGTGACTGGGTATTAACGATGATGCATTTGGGTTTTCTATTCATCCCGTCCTCTATTGTGCAATTTGAATTGTGGGAATTGCCGTTAACTTGTATCTCTCTCTTGATAATTAGCGGTTTGAGCGGTCTATGTCACAAGTTTCGATGTTTTGTTTGAAAAATTACATCGATCATCATGATTAATGGTCTATCCATGAGTTTTGCTTTCTATTTTTATTTACACGAAGCCATGACGTGCTAATAGTGGCAATTACAGTTGCCATACATCTTTGCGAATTTGTAACCGCAAACATTGACTATCAATTGGGCGCCATTTGATTTATAAATAGCTCAGGTCTAATTGTAACACAAAGGTCGTTTATTCATCATTTATTAGTACTTACTAACAATAAAACAATAGTTCAGTCACAACAGTAGATATGAGATTATATGCGCTGCATACAATTCCAATTGTACCATTTACGTTGATAGATCATTGAAAGTTGACCTTATTTTGTAGATCGGGACATCAATTAGTTTGACATATTTTGATTTGGTTGTATATTTTGCATCACATAGAGATATTAAAATTACAGTCTAATTTTACGTTATTAAATTAAATTAGTACTCGTATCGTATAAAATTTCTAGTACAAGAAGGAAGTTAAATTGTGACTTATTAAAAGCATTTTTTACCATTCAATATTACAATTTGATTATCTTTCGTATTAACAAATGATTATGTTTTACTTAAAGAATGATTAAATCAAAGGACATTTCATTCGCCTAATGTGTCCTCTGTTTCTGTCATTCTGATTGTGAAAAATGAGAAAAAAAATAATATGTTTATTCGTAACAGATTTCAATAGGTATACTTATAGTTTTGACGATATAATACAAACATATATTTTTAAAGTCTTAGCTAGTCATGCCAATAGCAAGATCCAAGACAAATTCCTACCAAAAAATATCAGAGTTGCTATATTTATTTTGAAAATTATTTAATAAAAATTTGAAACTGACTCTGAGCTGTATTGTTCATTCTTTAATATCTAAACCAACGATATCTTTGTGATAGAGTCATTATCGGTCTGATGTTGACTTGTAACCTGGGGTTAAGTATACACTTGCGTTACCAAAACCGGTTATGGTCTACTGATGTCTTTATTTATTAATTATAGGACATAATAAAAATACCCACTCACGTGGATGGGCTTAAGAGGTTAAGTCAGTAACACAGTATGACAATTAAATAACGAGAATTTTTAGATATACAAAAAAACACACATTGAATTATGTTGAAAAGTTATTCTTTATTCAAAATAGGTTCCATTTAACTCAATACACGATGAACAATGCAAGCATAGATTTTTGTCTGTCATCCTTAGAAATGGCCTTTAGTACCTGCGTCACAGCTGCTTGAATGGCTGAAATATCATCATCAAACTATCCTTTCATCGCAATTTTCAGTTTAGAGAAAAGAAAATAGTCACACGGTGACCAAAAAGTTTAGGCAAAGAAAATATATCAGGCGAATACCAGGTGGGTGGTCAATGATACAGGTATTTTTTTAGTCGATAATTCACGAACTCTTAACGTTTGCATTATCATGCAATAAAAACGGCTGTTTTACAGTTCTTGAAGTAAAACTGCAAAAAAATATTCTCCATTGACAGTTTTACCTTGTAGAACTAATTCCTTGTGGTCAATCCCTTGTGAATCATAAAAAGCAATCAACATTGTCTTGATTCTTGACTTCTGAAAACGCATTTTTTTTTGGTTTTGGCTCGCCTTTCGACTTCTATTCTGCACATGGATGCTTAGTTTCTGAATCATATTTAATGCACCATGTTTCATCACCAGTTATGATTGAATCAAGAAGAGCTGGATCACTTTCAGCAGTTTCAATGAGGTCTTTACAAAGCTCTCCACGAGCAAGTTTTTGGTCGTGATTTAAAGCATGTGAAACAAAATGTGCACAAACTTTCGTTTTTCCCAAATGTCGAGTCAAATTTGACGAACAGTTTCTCTATTTGTTTTTAATTCTTCAGCCAACATTCTCACAGTAAAATTTCCGTTAATAGCAATGATTTCACGAATTTTTTCTACCAATTCAGCACAATTTTTTTTTTCATCAATTCGTAAGTCTCAGCATATTTTTTCCCAGTTTAAAACAAAATTTAATATTTGCTTCTTGTTCTATTATGATTTTACGACATTAACACAATTTTTACCGTCAATGAGCTTGGGTGCATTCGAAAGTACGAAAGTCATCCTGTGTATTTGCCTTTTCTTCTCAGCTAATTTAAGGTGGCTTAAGATGTTTTTTTTTACTTTTATATTTAAGATTGTGTAAATGGTGTAACGAAATTTTTTAGGGCGAGTATAAAGAAAGATAAATTTAAATATGCATTTGATTTTAAAGTTTTACTTCGAATGCTATACAAATGTCGAAACAATCAGTTTAATAAGTCACAATACCTTAAGAACTTGAAGAGCCTCTGAGAATTCAAATATATAAAATTCAAGGACATGCATTCTTACCGTCATAATGGAAATCCACAGTTAAACGATTGTCAACAAATCTTAAACCTCATAATAACCTTTGTATAAATGTTATTAGAAATTATATACTGTCTTCCAGGCATTCATTCGAGGATGTAAACATAAAGATATCGTGATATAATATTCAATATTAACGATACATAAGAGGACAATAAATTATAAGATTTGAGAGGATTCTTTAAGTGACAATTATGTTGGGGAAAACGTATTATTAATAACACATCATAAGAAAATGTATGCGAATATCCTATGCCATCAATTTAATTATGACGACATAATACAAGTAATTTGTAATAAACTTAATAACATCCTGAAGTATTTAATTAAACGTTCGGAAAGATCATTCCATATTGAATCGCGTCGTTCAGTTTATTATGAAGTTTAATAATCTTGCCTTGGGTCAAGGCATGATTATATGACACGGTGTTTCAAATTGACATAATTTGAGATAATCGTATAGGCACTAATATTAATACATACAAAAGCTTATCTCATACTCTAATATCCATAATTGTAATACATTAAAAACAGCTTTCCGCTTAAAAATATGTTAATATTATCCTATTGCAAATGAAAATTGGTTTTATTTTCTTATTACAAATTGGATTGTTCGGAAAATAATTTCGTTTTCTTCGCAGTAAAGGCGTTAGTTGTATTTAACTAGCCAACTTCATTCTAAACCGTATATGCATTATATATTCTGACAGCTGACATTGCAAAGTTCACGCGTGAAAATATTATGTTTGGTTCTGTACAATTTTTTTCTTTTTGTGCGTTATAGAACATGGAGAATCAAACAGCATTTTCAGCACATTTTGCTTTTCTATTACAAAAAAGGAAAAAATGCCGTTCAAGCGAGAAAAGAATTAGTCGATGTCTATGGAGAATATGTATATATATATATATATATTTTCAAAATTTTTAGGAGCTCTTTTCAAAATTTTTGGGTGAATACCACGATCAATTCTAAAGTGTACTGTCATTAACTGGACAAATTGCACGATTTTTTGCAAACAGAAAAGGCCAGAATTGATCAATAGAAGAAGTACAGTGTTCAACCAAGATTATGCCAGACCGCATACCATTTTGGTAACTCGCCAAAAGCTTTTTGCAGCTTGGATGGGATGTAGTACCGAACCTATCATATTCCTCAGATCTGGCATCTTCTGATTATTACTCGTTTCGCTCTCTACAAAGCTTTTTGGACAGACAACGCTTTACTTCAAAGGAAACAGTCAAAAATCACTTTTTGACTGTTGGATCAGTTTTTTGCCAGCTAGGCTCAGAAGTTTTACAAAATACAAGTTCTTTAAATGTTAAAATATCAAAATATCTATTTTTAACTTCTCATTGCAAAGTGGTTTTGATCGAGAGCGTGATAAACGATACGGTAATAAACGTCTGCAAAAAAAATGCAAACGTTATACGAAACGCAAACACTACATTTGATTGCCGAGCCAATAAACAACACGACCGGGCGCAGTTATTAACACGTGTAAAGCCGGTCCTACTTTTCGTTTCGTGTTCGCGTTTCCACAATAAACACCCTGAATATAAACTCGGCCGGTCGCCGTAAATCAAAACTGGCTAGCAGTTGCAACGCTCGGGACATGTTTAGTTGTTTTAACATGGGTTCGGCTTTACATTTTATTGTTTACTTACCGGAGACAGTAGGCAGAACCTCCACGTACAGTTTGTTTTTCCTTTTCGTCCTTATTGACGTTTATGCGTGGCGTTAACGACACTTCTGAAAAAGTCGGGTGATGGTAGATATGCGACTCCTTCCTAATTTTCTAGCATTAGTATATAGATTCATAATTTAGGGTTATAATTATAATATGTTTATATACTTAAATGGTCATTGATAAATTTATGAGAGACAAATCTGAAGCTAAAAGGAGAATGGAAGAATTTCAAGAACATAGTAAGAAATCAAAGAAATAAGAATGCATAAATTGATAGAAGCAAACTTCATAATTGATTAATAAAGACATAGAAGTTAATCTCACATAAATATGAGAGTATTTTAAGAACGTTTATTTAGGATCAGCAAAATATTGAACTATACACGCACTAAACGGAATACATAATATTTGTTAATGTTAAATAATAATAATAATAATACTCTCCTGGCTTGTTTAAAATTTTTATATTCAGCTTTGCTGGTTTCGGCTCTTTACTGCCATCCTTAGCAGAATAATGACAAACACAATGGTGTTAAAATTTGTACATATTATACAATTAATACTTATTAAAATAACTTCTATTGTAGTATATAAACTACAAAATTGTAGGTTCGAAATATGAATTTATATTCAGATATTAAATGTTACAAACTTTTTTGTTATCGTAGATGGGGATAGTGAATTACGTAATATAATATATTGTACCATAAAAATATATGCCTGCCAGTTCTATCCGTCTACCAGGGTAGTTGGTGTCCAAAAACTCTCGCACATTTACCACGAGCTGAGCTGTTGTCGAATTCCAAGAGGCACTTCCTCTAACAAAATCGGCAATTCCTCTCAAAAACTCTAGGTAATTTTCATCACTAAGTTAGTTATTAAAAAAGAAAGGACCGATAATTCGCCCTCGTAGGATTTCTTGCGTCCAGTGCGAATTAGTTCTGGACCAATACTGGATATTATGAAGATTCACACCTCCATTACTATGAAATGTAGCCTCATCTGTTCACAATATTCGTGAAAGAATTTACTGATAGTCTACCATCATGCCTAAAAGCCAGTGGCAATGTTCTAGTCTTCGATCAAAATCCTCAATGGCCAGTGCCTGGTGCAGGACTAAATCATATGGGTGTAACCTGGAACAAGACAGAGACAATTAATTCGTTCCACAGAACACTACTGGGATTTGAGGGAAAAGCATTAATTCTTTGCGAGAATATAAATTGATGCTTGTGAACTGCCTTTGGGTTCAAAAGAGCAACGGCATTTAAAAAATATCAAAAATGCAATAATAAGTTGGGTTGGGTTTGAACGGTAATTAGGTGAGGATTCAGCTCCACATAGTCTAAAACATTAATAATGTTCTCTTCGGTGCGGTCCCTGCGTTGTCTGCGGTAAACAGGAAGATGAACGTTTCCGGTTGTTCACAAACGATGAATGACTCGAAGAATCACTTTTTTACTGGGGTGTCGTCTATCAGTATATTGCTGTGCATGTACCCTGGAAGCAATTGTAGCATTTCTCATGGACTCAAAATAATCTTCGACCATGTCCAATAACATTTCGTTTGTATAAAGCATTTTGAAAGAAAGAAAAAAACGAACACAAACACCAACACGAACAACCCGAACAAGAAAAATACGAACAACACGAAAGACACGAACAATAACTACAATACGCCTGAGAAGATCAAGAATAAAGTTGGAAAAGTAGCGACTAAATGGCATTAGCATTAAACTAAAACGTTTTAGTATTTTGACTAAGTATTGCATTTTTCGTTTTCACAGCCTACTAGCCTATTTTTCTGTTAATGTGGTAACATTCAGCGAAAACAACATATTGTTTATTTTTCTTGCACTATAGTGCAAAAAATGTGTGTATGGATGCTTCTGCAACCAACAAAAAGTTTGTTGGATGCAGAAGCCGGTAGACCTATTTTTCTTGCAACGATACCGTTGAAAGTTTTTTTATCACGCGTGTTACGTCTTGAGGATGAGGTCGATCATCAATAACGGAGAGCAAGTGACAAATTAGCCTCTATAAGAAAGTTTTTGGAGAAATTGATAGAAATTATACCAAAATTGTGCAATGTAGGTGATAATGTTACTGTTGACGAACAGCTTGTTGGCTTCAGAAGACGCTGTACTTTCAAACAGTATATTCCCAGCAAGCTAGTAAAATATGATATTAAAATATGGACTAGAACTAACGCATGGACTCGGGTTAAAAAATTAGGTGAAATTCTCCTCAAAAGAAAACTTACAATGTTAGAAACGGTTAGAAAAAATAAATCCGAACTTTCAGTGATTACAATAAGCAAAGAGGTACGTAGTTCTGCTTTTTTATTTTACCAAGGATACCACGGTTGTCATATGTGCCTGAAAAATAGAAACGTTATTTTCATGAGCACAATGTACTGTGATAAGGAAGTAAACAGCAAGGACGACAAGAAGCCACAAATGATATTAACTACATTATAACTTTACCAAAGTGGCGGTTGGTACGTTAGATCAAAGTATTGCAATATACATTTACAAAAGAAAAACCAACCGATAGCCTATTATATTGTTCTACAATATACTTGATGTTAGTGCTTATAATGTTATAATGCATTTGTGTTATGGAGAGAAATAAATCCAGATTGGAATAAGAATGTTCTGTACAAGAGAAGACTATTTCTGGAAGAATTGGGCAAACTGATGGTAACACCCTATATGATGCCAAGAGAACATAAACCTCGTGCTCAACAAGCTACTGCCGTAATAAAGAAAATTCAAGGTCAACATAGCGTAGTAGCAGTGTGATCACATCTTGTGCAATCAGTAAAAATAAAAGAGCACGATGTAATATGTGTGACAA
>JAWQRM010000519.1:0-21794 GCA_033557675.1 Coptodactyla brooksi | reverse complement strand
TATATATATATATGTATATATATATATATATATATATATGTATATATATATATATATGTATATATATATGTATGTATATATATATATACATATATATATATATATATATACATATATATGCATATGCATTATATGTATGCATATTATAATATATGCATATGCATTATAATATATAATATTATAATATAATATTACATATTAATATTAATATATTATATAGTGTTATAACATAACATATATTATAATGTATATTATAATATATATAATATTGCATATTATATTTTCTTTTCTAGATGCAATCGAACGACAAGGATTTCAGGTTTATGGCCACGAATGATTTGATGAGCGAATTGCAGAAAGATAGCATTAAATTGGATGATGATTCCGAACGGAAGGTAGTCAAAATGCTCCTGAAACTGCTGGAGGACAAGAACGGAGAAGTTCAAAATTTGGCCGTCAAATGGTACGTCGATATACGTGTCCGTTTGGAACTGTAATTTTTTTTTGTCAAGAATTTGAAGTTAATAAGAGTACTACAAGTAATCGTAGAATAATTAAATTTATCCAGATGTGACATTGATGACCTTGAAATGCAAGTCCCTTTAAATGGGTTGTACAGAATGGGAGGGAAATTTGAATTTGAAGTTAGGAAAATACCGTTTATTGCTAGTATAAGATGCTTTTATTGGCGATTAAGAATATCTTGTGTTATAAACAATATTAAGTGCTGGTCCTGCCTCTAGAGGTTAACAAGTTCGAATCCTACTCAGAGATCAATTATTTTCTTGTTTAACAGAATTTACCAACAAATACACATGAATACAGTGAAAGCTGCACTCGGGGACAGCTCTTATAACCAGACATCTCTCGTATCCAGAAAAAAGTATTTTGTTATATTTTTAGTATAAATTAATACCCAAAAAAGAATGGTAATGGATTCGGTGATTCCCCTTTTTACACACTCTTATGCATAGTGTGGGTCATAAATCACAGTTAACGTGGTGTTTCCCCTTTTTAAAAGCTATTATGTTCAGTGTAGGTGTTGTCTACTTTGCCCTTGCTGTTTTCACTACTTTTGAATCAGTCAGAACTTGTATCTTGTACAATTTCTACAATTGTAAGAAGTTCAGATGTTACGGTCACTAGTGACCACCGCGGCGTCACAGAAGAAACCGCGACCGGCCGTATATGACCAACGTGGCAGTCAAAGTGTTAATAAAAAGTGATAAATTCATGTTTGGGCGAAACAAATTCACATGTGTTTAGATTAACAAAATAATTTATCAAAGTAAAAATTGTATAAAACCTCTTTTTCTTGCATACGTATATATATATTTTAATTAAATATATATTACAGACGTTTCGCCCCCACTGGGAGCATCATCGGTGAACTACAAGAATTGAAATATGTGTGCTAACAAAATTAAAGTATTAAAGATTACCTACATAAAATTTCTAAAATAGAGGGACACCCGTTTAATCCTTTTATACAATTCTTAATTTTATTTCTTTAAACTTGCAAGATGGACCCATATGAAATAATTTATGGTGTTACTTTTAATTCGATATTTTCCTAGAAATATCGACGTATTGCAACATTGGATCTAAAGATAAACAAAAATTCTAAAAGTATTGTTTTCTCCGTATAGATAAGCATTTAAGTGGAACCGTTTAAGCGAAACATAATCTGTCGAAACGTTGCACATTCCAAAGTGTTTAATTATTCTAACGTTACAGCTTGGGCCCTCTTGTAAATAAAGTAAAGGAGTATCAGGTGGAAACGATTGTGGAATCTCTATGCGCGAACATGGTTTCCGAAAAAGAACAACTGCGCGATATATCCAGCATCGGTCTGAAGACGGTAATAGCCGAATTGCCGCAGGCGCCCGGCGGATTATCTAGCAACATTTGCAAGACAATAACGAGCAGACTTACGACTGCAATCGAGAGGGTAAGAAAATAAATGTTACGGTCATCGTGTAAGTTACGTTACGTGAATTTTAGCAAGAAGACGTGTCTGTACAATTAGAATCTTTAGATATAGTAGGCGACCTCTTGGCGAGATTCGGAAACGGCCTGTCGTCCTACCACAGTCAAATATTGAACGCTTTACTGCCGCAACTCAGTTCGCAGCGTCAAGCGGTCAGGAAGCGTACGATCGCCGCGTGCAGCAACTTAGTCCTATCCTGTAACAACGCCCTTTATTCGAAATTGATCGATTACTTACACAACGGGCTGTGTACGGAAAAGAACCAGATGCAAGTGCGCACTTACATACAGTGCTTGGCCGCCGTCTGCAGACAATCGGGGCATCGGTTCGGAGAACACATTGAGAAATTCGTCCCGTTGATCCTTCAGTATAGCTATAAGGACGACGACGAATTACGAGAATATTGTTTGCAAGCGTTCGAATCGTTCGTTAATAGATGTCCGAAGGAAATCACTCAACACATACATAATGTAAGGAGTTATTGTAAAATACGAATCTTAATTAGCTCAAAAACGTTACTTGTCGTTAAATCTATTTGCAGATAATTACACTTTGTTTAAAATACATGACTTACGACCCGAACTACAATTACGAAGACGACGACGACGGCGAAGAAGGAGCGATGGACGTCATAGACGAGGACGAAGAGGACGAGGATAACGACGAGTACAGCGACGACGACGACATGAGCTGGAAGGTCAGGAGGGCCGCGGCGAAGTGTTTGGAGGCCGTGATATCGAGTCGCATCGAATTGCTCTCGGAATTTTACAAGACCCTCTCTCCCGCGTTGATCGCTCGTTTTAAAGAACGCGAGGAGAACGTCAAGTCCGATATATTCCACGCGTACACCGCGTTATTAAAACAGACTAACGCGTCCAAAAGTACCACTATCGATCCGGACTCCATGGAACAGGAAACTCCGCTCTATTTGCTACAGCAGCAGGTTCCGTTTATCGTGAAAGGTGTACATTCGCAAATGAGAGAGAAGAGCATAAAGACGAGGCAGGATTGCTTCCAAATTTTGAAAGAGTTATGCAGCGTCCTGCCGGGCGCGTTAGCCCTTCATATCGGAGAGTTAATTTCGGGGATACAATATTCGCTGGGTGAAAAAAATTCTAGTAGCAACATGAAAATCGACGCCCTTTCGTTTATTTACTGTTTGCTGACGTCGCATCCGCCGGAAGTTTTCCATCCTTACATCCCCGTACTGTTACCTCCAGTTATCAATGCCGTCGGAGATGCTTTTTATAAAATTACCGCGGAAGCTTTAAACGTCTTACAAGAACTGGTAAAAGTTATTAGGCCTCTACATTCGCCTTCGACTTTCGATTTTACACCATTTACGAACGAAATTTTTATGTGCACTTTAGTAAGGTTACGTGCATCCGACATAGACCAAGAAGTAAAAGAACGGGCCATTTCGACAATGGGACAGATCATATGCAACTTGGGAGATTATTTAAGCAACGAATTATCCGTTTGTTTGCCCCTGTTCTTGGATAGGCTGAGGAACGAAATTACGAGGCTTACGACGGTGAAGGCGCTAACTAAAATAGCCGGATCTCCCTTGGGTATCAACTTGCCCATTATCAAAGACGCGATTCCGATACTCGGCTCTTTTTTACGCAAAAACCAAAGATCGTTAAAGTTGAGCACCTTATTGCTGCTGGACTCCCTTATAAAGAATTACAGCTGTTCGTTAAACGCAGAACTACTACAATGCGTAATTGTGGAAATACCACCTCTCTTGGACGAATCCGACTTACACATTGCTCAATGGACATTGGTTATTTTGAAATCTATAGCCGAAGTTCATCCGAAGACTTTGGTCCGCAAGAATATCGCTAAGAATATTCTGCCGGAAATCATGAATTTGGTTCGGTCGCCTCTCCTACAAGGCGCGGCATTGAATTCCATGTTGGAATTTTTCCAAGCCCTGGTTTCATGCCGAATTCCCGATTTGGGTTACAACGAGCTGTTACAAATGTTACTTTCGCCGATTGTGAATCTTTCTACGACGCAAACGTTACACAAGCAAGCATATTATTCTCTCGCGAAGTGCGTCGCCGCGATCACGGTTAAATGTTCGGAAAGGGCCTTACCCGTCGTCAATCAATTCATTCACGACATAAAAACTACCACGAGCGATTCTCAACACATATTCGGACTGTTGATTATTGGAGAAATTGGCCGAAAGATGTGAGGGAATTAGTTTAGATTAACCCTTTAATGACGGAATTCACACTTTTTCTATGCAATTTTCAACACCATCATTTCTTATATTAAAGCGGAAAAAAAATTATGTAAAGGTCATTCCTTATATTTTCGGGGTTACTCTTTCAGATGCAATCGTCAGAAAAATCAAAATCTTCACGCATTGTTTTTCATAAATCTGTAATTTACTATCATTTATGGTTTTTGAAAATCACCGAAACGTAGATATGTCGCGTCCTATATGTTGGAGCTTTCAAGATGGTGTAAACAAAATAGTGGCCAATAAGTGAAAATTTCTCTATTCCTGCTGAATTTTAATGAATTAAAGTAGTTATGAATGAAAGATATAGAACTTTGCAGATTTCTTGAATCAAAATTATCATTTTTCTCATGAAAAACTAGAAGATGTACTGATGTATAATAATTAAATCTTATAAGGATTTGAAAAATGTAATAATAGATAGGGTGTTCCATTTAAAAATCTGAATATGGATAGTTTTTAGTATAAACCGAACACCCTGTATATTCGAAAACTGTTTCAAATTGTGAAGAGTTTGATGTCACGCAACCTTTATTTGAAACATTTTTTTCTAAAGAGAACAATACCTGAGATTAAGAACGAAATACCCTCTTACCCCATAGGATTGCATTTTTATCAATTATGCTCATAACTCGAGAACTGTTGATTTTAAGCATGTACTATCCTTATAGTTTTTTACTCACAATTTTATGTAGATTACAAAAATATATTTTGTTACAAAAAGTTGTAAAAAAATCAAAAAATTTTTAGGTTAAGTACCCCAACCGTATGTACAATTTGTACGAAATCCTTATTGTGACTATATTATATAATAATTAGCTTGTATGTAAAGTATTGTTTTGTTCAGTCTAACGTGGCACTCTAAAAACGAGCCAGAGACAGACAGACAGACGGACGGAGAGACGAACGGACAAACCAACCACCAAAAATAGCATAGATAGGCTACAAAACGCCTAATTCTTCAATATATATATAAAATATGCAAGTATGTGTGTTTAGTGTGTGTCTCTACAGACACGTGTGGTTTGCAGTTACCAAACGCGTCTGTAGAGACACAGTTACATTTCTTAGCCGCCTACAATCGTAGCCGTTGTCCGAATCTTTCTTTTTAATTTTTTTGTTTTTTAAATATTTGGTTTTTTTTTTGTTTTTTTAAAATGTTTTTTTTATGTTTGTTTTTTTACTTGTTTTATTTTGTTTTTTTGTGTTTTATGTTTTTGGTGGTTGGTTTGTCCGTTCGTCTCTCCGTCCGTCTGTCTGTCTGTGGTTCGTTTTTAGAGTGCCACGTTAGACTGAATAAAACAACGCTTTACATACAAGCTAATTATTATATAATCTGGTCACAATAAGGATTTCGCAAAAATTGTACGTACGGTTGAGGTACTTAACCTAAAATTTTTTTTATTTTTTTACAACTTTTCGTAACAAAATATACTTTTGTAATCTACATAAAATTGTGAGTAGAAAACTATAAGGATAGTACATGCTTAAACTCCACAGTTCTCGAGTTATGAGCATAATTGTTAAAAATACAGTCCTATGGGGCAAGAGGGTATTTCGTTCTTAATCTCGGGTATTGCTTTCTTTAGAAGAAAATGTTTCAAATAAAGATTACATGACATCGAACTCTTCACAATTTCAAACGGTTTTTGAATATACGGGGTGTTCGGTTTATTCTAAAAACTATCCATCTTCAGATAATTTCGATTTTTCGTTGAAAATCGAACTATAACTTTTGAACAAGTGAAATTTTTGAAATTCTGTCGACTGCATCTGAAAGAGTAACCTCGAAAACATGACGAATGGACCGTTACATAATATTTTTTTCCGCTTTAACAGAAGAAATTATACTGATGAAAATTGCATAGAAAAAGGGTCTATTCCATCCTTAAAGGGTTAATTGATGTTTTTCTAAACAAATGCATATTTTCCAGTGACCTTACGTCTGTAGGCCAACTAGAACTGAACATATTAATGTCGTTCAGCGCGTCTTCGGAAGAAATCAAATCGGCGGCCAGTTACGCTTTAGGAAGCGTTTGTATCGGAAACCTACCGCATTACTTACCGTTCATCTTGAACGAAATTCAAAATCAGCCGAAACGACAATACTTACTGCTTCATTCACTTAAAGAGGTAAAGTTTTACTTTTGCTTCGCCCGGTTTTAATATTTTTTTTATTTTGTTACAGATTATAACATGTCTTTCATCTACGCCCGAAGGGGTACGCATTCTGTTACCGTTCGTCCCAGCCATATGGCAACAACTGTTTCTCCATTGCGAATGCAACGAAGAGGGCAGTCGTAACGTCGTCGCGGAATGTCTCGGAAAGCTAACGCTTATAGATCCGGCTAATCTTCTTCCGAAACTGCAAGAATCGTTATCGTCACCTTCGCCGTTAATGCGTACCACCATCGTGACCGCGGTCAAGTTTACCATATCAGACCAACCGCAAAAAATAGACACTCTCTTACGTCAATGTATCGGAGAGTTTTTGAACACCTTACAAGATCCCGACTTGAACGTCCGTCGCGTCGCCCTCGTGGCGTTCAACTCGGCCGCTCATAATAAACCTTCTTTGATTCGAGATTTACTAGACTCCATTCTGCCGCATTTGTACAGCGAGACGAAGGTAAAGAAGGAACTCATACGCGAAGTTGAAATGGGTCCGTTCAAACATACCGTCGACGACGGGCTGGACATCAGGAAAGCGGCTTTCGAATGCATGTACACTCTGTTGGATTCTTGTCTCGATCGAATCGATATTTTCGAGTTTTTGAATCACGTAGAAGGGGGCCTAAAAGATCATTACGATATTAAAATGTTGACGTATTTAATGGCTGCTAGATTAGCACAAATATGTCCGGGAGCTGTCTTACAAAGTACGTAAATGATTTTCTCTTTTCAGTTACCGTCGTACAATTTTATTACGAAAGTAATAATTTATTACTTTTTCCTTATCACTATTATTGTTTTTAATTGTTTTTCCTTAGGATTGGATAGATTAGTGGAACCGCTTCGCATAACATGTACAATGAAAGTGAAGGCGAATTCGGTAAAACAGGAGTACGAAAAGCAAGACGAGCTGAAGAGGTCCGCGATGAGGGCGGCATCCGCGTTATTAAGCATCCCGGACGCAGGTCGGTCATCGGCCCCGCGGAGCCCGCCCGATGGACTAACTGACGAAATTTGTTGCAGATAAAAATCCCCACCTAAGCGAATTTATAACGCAAATTAGAAACTCCGTGGATCTGAAACCGATTTTCGATTCCATACAGGAGGATAACGCGGGCGGCCGCCACGATTGCTTCTTGATGGATCAGAGCTAATCTGTCTCGTAAATACACCTTTCGTTTGGTTTTATTGTATTAAGTCATTTCAGTTTTCAAATAAACTATAAAAACTTTTAATTCGATCTAATTATTTCTAAATTTTCCCGTTCGGCCATTTAGGCACTTTGGCCGCACCGCTTTTAATTTATTCTAATTGTTTTAAAATTCCTCTCGTTCCGGCAACTATTCGAATCCGAATCGAAATTGTAATTTTCAGCTAGTGGTAATAAAAACCCCCTCATAAACAACCTTTTACTGCACCTATTCAGGGCTGCACCTTACGTAGATATTGCTTAATTTTAAGTTCATACATAGAAATAAACATTAGTAAGTCTTCTGTGTCAGAATCATTATTTATATTTATAATAAACTTTTCAGCATCCTGAAAAATAGGAATTTTCTACAGTAATTGCATGCTTTATCCAATTCTTTCACAACGTGTCTTGTATTTCACGTATTTGTTTTCATATTATTTGTACCACTTTCGCATGCTGTGTGGGACATTGTTTATTTTCGCAAGTGTTTTTTTTTCAGTTGGTTCTGAATCAATTCGATAGGGTTTAAGATACAGTAGTATGGGGGCAGCCGCAAAACTGTGTGACTTTCTTTATTCGCTTCTTCATCTATTGCGTACTAAAAATTAGGAATATTCTGGGCTTCTACTTTCTAACAACTTTGGTTTAGTGGTCTCCTCTTCAGGAATTAATATGTTGTTTCTTTCCATATACGAAATTATAGCTGTTCTTTTTGATAAGGAGCGTAGTCCATTACCATGACCAATTTCATTATTATCATTAGAAATTTTCATTATTTAAATTATCACTGTTTTTCCTCTGGATAGTGGCGTATCTAATAAACACCTACCGCTGTCATCGACAAAACCTTTCTTTATTGTATCGTGCGTATCATAGCACGTTTCATCCAAATGTATTATAGGTCTTCCTTCTTCTCAGAATTTTCTAATTGTATTCATGTAATATTTCAATCGTGTCGATTCCATTATACCTTTTATTCAATACTTTGTATTTAAATCCATTGGCTAGTAAATATTTACATTCAGTTTCTGCACAATAATTAGCTTCGAAACCACGTAGGGACAATTTTTCCATAAGGCTGCTAACACCTGGAACAGATCCCTCCTTGTACATACTGTACATGATTTCTTTTATTTCAATACCTACGGTATCTAGAATTCGCGAGAAAGAAGATTACAATAATTTCTTTCTTTTACACCTGTCGTTACAATTCCACCTACCGTAGATTGAGGAACTTCGGTCAATTCGCTCGTCACCTTTATAGGTGCCGAACAGTTTTTCGCTTGTAGATTTTCATAAGCCTTAACAATTATATGCTTAGCATTCATTTTCACTCTGTTGTGAAAAGTTTTCGGAACCTTCACTAACGGCTTCCCACGGATGAAATGTATTAATAATATTTTTTTATCGGCAGTGTATGAAAGTGACGAAGGCTTGCTTCGAACTAAATTTTAAACATCTCTACCTGCATTATATAGTAAGGTAGAATACATAGTAATGAATATATATGATTTTCAAATAATAGATTATAAAGTGCCTAAAAAATTTTTACCCGTCTTATATAGAAAGGCGGAATACAATAGTAATAAGTACGTAAATATGGTTTTCATTCATAAAACCTATCACAAACTGAGAAGCCTATACATCTAGGCCATCAGCTATGATACCGCGGGGTAGTTTTTGGTGGTCTTTTAAAAAAAGGTAGACAATTCACGATAGAAACTATATTTTGGAACATAGAAATAAAAGTAACATTTTGTTATTTTATGAAATGCATAATAAAGGAAAGATAAACCATAATATATAACATGGAAATAAAAAGTAACGCTCTGTTATCTCATGTATATAGTTCAGCATACCCTATCGTATAGGCTACGTATGTATATCTACGTAGCCTGTCATAAGTGGTTACGAACTACTCACTGGTTGTATGTATAAAAACAAGTAACGAAACAAACTTCATATTCTTCGTATTAACTACCGACAATAATCCTTAGAGACATTTTGTGATCTTCGCGTTCATTGTATTCTTATTATTAATCTTGCGGCGAAGGGTTTTAACATTGCCATTGTTATTTTCATCGTTGGTAATTTTAATATCGTAGAAGTGCAGAATAGGGATGTTCCCCGGTAAAAGGACGGATTTCGTAATGCTTAAGTGCGTTAAAAGGATGTTAGTAATGTATCGAATGGCGATCGGGTCCCAATGGATACCGTCCGAGGAGCGGTAATCGATGAGAAATCTCAACTTGTGATATAAATCGACCACATCAATTTTATATTTGCTACAGAGTGACGCAGCGTAATGGTTCGCCTCGACGACATTAAACGGTAGGCTGTCTCTTAAAAATTGAATATTTTCCGTTAAGAATCCTCCGCGAGCTTTGAAGCTGGGAGGTAAAGTCGTGGTAAATATAATGCAAGCTTTGGCGCATTTGCTCCGTAGGAAACTAAACGTTCTCTCTACGTTTACTTTATATTCCCGTATGCAGTTGGGACCCCATCTCGACAAATCCCACACGCAACTATTTAGAATTATAAAGTCAGGACAAATCGGCCAGTCTTCGATCGTCTTCCGAAGTCCGTTCGTAAACATTCTCGTAATAAATTCGTAATGTACCACGCACTGTCTATTGTATTCGCGAACTTCGACGTAATTACGACTCGACATGAGGGCCCCGTCGGAAAGTCGCTTGTCTCCCGCGAAAGTCTTCTCGTTTTTCCGTTTGAAGCTCTCGACGGGCGTCAAACTTCCCGACTCTATTAACCATATTACGTCTTTATAAATCGCCCGCATGTTGGAATCTCCAAACATTAATACCTGCTTGTTTTTGAGTAAATCCGCGGCTTGATGTTTTAAAAATATGTCCGCAGCCATGTAATTGCTTTTTTATAAAACTAAAAAGAATATTCTTGGGCTGCGTTTACTATTAACGCAATAATAATTCTGTTTTTACGCTTTCTTACGAGGATATTCCCTATTCTTAAATGTTTGTCTGTCCGTCCGTCTGTGACAGCTCTGATAATTACGCCAATAGACTAATCAGATCTATCGGTTGAAAAGTTGTTGATGATAAACGTATTTTACGTTGATCTGCAAGAAAACGTTCACGATAAACTTTTTGCGCGTGTTTTTGTTCTCCTCTCTTTCAAGTTTTCAAATTGAACCGTTTTGACAGGGGGTACCAACTTATATCTCGATCGCCGCTTGCGCACGCGCAGATTAGGTGTTGTTAGTTGAAAAATAAACAACGCCTCCGGATACTAACCAATACGATTTAATTTTTAGAATTAAATTGGGAGAAAGTAGTTAACTATGGATATATCCTCGAAAAGACAAAGACCTGATTCGAGGGTATACAGTTTGAACAGAGCTTACACTTCGAAAAGACAAAAAGGTTTATTCGGGGAGATGAATGGGAATATCAAATTTAAATCCGGTAAGTGGTGTTCGAAAATTTGCTTATTCTCCTTAATTGTACGGGTTTTCAGCTGAACCTGTTGCCACGATATGCGACTCTGGTGCCTATAGTATTAAGATAGGGAATAGTAATTTAGAAGAACCGGAGTAAGTACGACGTACAGCACGACACATACAGGGTGATTCGCATAAAAACCGACACACAGCTAGAGCACGTAAGGAAAGCTAAAATATGATGATTTAATCCAACTTCAAAATAAACTTAAAAATTTAATATCTTAATAATACTTCAACTTAGAAAACCCAAAATTGGTAGACGTTCTTTGTGTACTAAGGGCCTTTATCTTTTTGTAAATAGGGGTCAGTTAAGGAATTTTAAAGGGTTGATTAGGGATAACGCACCCTTAATTTGCAACAGAATTTTTTAGCCTGTAGGCGGATTTAATAAATTATTATATTATTTTATGGGGAATTTAATTTAAAAACTTTTATTACTTTTGCTATTTTTCAAAAAACTCCGCCGTTTTGAAGAAAAACGCGAATTACTAGAGACACGTATTTTATTCATGTTACTTAAAATCATCAGAAAGTTCAACAGTTGGTTGTGAAGTTATATGGTAAATTTAAAAGTCAGCAAACAAGTGTCAATAAAAATAATTTAGTAGAAAAAGAAACAAATAATACAGACTCTTTTAGTGTTCCCCAAAGAAAGTAGTCACGTTTGTTCAAGTCTGGTGGTCGTGGGGGCCAAGCTCGTGGGCAATTATTTCCTCGTGCAATCCATTTATTTGGGTACTGGCGATTTAAAAATGGTGAAGTTTTTTGAAAAATAACAAATTAAATTCCCCATAAAATAGAATAATAATTTATTAAATCCGCCCGCGGGCTAAAATATTCTGTTGCAATTTAAGGGTGCATTATCCCTTATCCGCCCTTTAAAATTCTTTAACTGACCCCTATTTACAAAACGATGAATGCCCTTAGTACACCAAATTTCGGTTTTTAAAGTAGAAGTATTATTGAGATAATAATTATTTATGAAATTTTTAGAGGTAAGTTGGGTTAAATCGTCATATTTTAGTTTTCCTCGCATGTTCTTGCTCGTGCGGGTTCTTATGCGAATCACCCTGTATAACTGTGCGGGTGAAATAGTTTTTTTTTAGAAATGTGCACTGGATGAAGGACGACTTCGCACGAAGCCTTCGAACTTATAGCGACTAGGCACTTTCTATTTCACTTTACCCGAATACTTTCTCACTCCCGAAACCGCGCGTAGAAGACCAATGTCACCCGCAAAGTTATTTGTGTTTTCCTGTACCTATCGAAAGTAATTTCACGTCAATTAAGTTATTTTCAAGCGTCATCCCGAATTGTATAATGAAGGCGAAGTCGGAGCGAAAGCGCCTGTTCGTCGGCAACCAAATAGAAGACTGCCGCGACTTGTCGGGCCTGTACTATCTCTTGCCGTGCGAAAAAGGGTACGTCACGAAATGGGACGTACAGAAGCCGATCTGGGATTACGTTTTCCAAAACTATCCGCTAAACGACAAGCCGTTGATCATGACCCAGCCCGTTTTCAACTTCAAGTCTATTCAAGAATGTATGGACGAAATATTTTTCGAAGAGTACGAAGTTAAATCCATGCTCCGTACTTGTCCTGCTGATCTAGCCAGATACCAGTATGTATATGAAAAAGGTATTGTTCTTATAAAAAAGTAAAAACGAAATCACCATTACACCAAAATTTGAAGAGAGGATGCTCGACGCACGTTTCGCTAACCAAGTTAGCATCATCAGGAGCCATGAAAAATTAACTACTAGCTGACATAAAGCGCTATATCTCCTTGTACAGTGTTTCCCGTCCTTGTGTTTTCTAGCCTAAGGATACAGAGCCTCTGACCCTATCCTTTACAACTGCCAACCCATCTGGGGTTTCCTCTACATCTATTCAACCGAGTCTATCAAACTATACAAAGGGCTAATCGGTACAATTTCTATACTTTCAAATGCATCCAACAACTTATTGTTGAAAACATATTCGGCAACGCTAGATTTTCCGGTATGACCATATTTTAAGTGAGCCATGTGCTCTTTGAACCTTGTTTTGACTGAATCGGTGCAACTAACTTGGTATATTCCACTTTTTTCCAACATATCTATTTTGTCTTAGCCTTTTTAGTATATGTAGCGTCTTATGTCAGCTAGTAGTTAGTCTTTCATCGCTCCTGATGATGCTAACTTGGTTATCAAAACGTGCTTTGAGCATTCTCTCTACAAATTTTGGCGTAGTGGTGACTTCGTTTTTACTTTGTTACAAAGCCAAAAGTTCCGAACCCTCAACTCTAGTATTATTCTTATACATAAAGATTGGTAATGCGCTATTAGAGTCTTAACACCGAATCATGAAAAAATCGTGAGATCTTGACCAACATTCAAATGGACAGTGGTTTAACATTGTTCATTTTTCTAATGTTGTCATTTTTCTATTGTTGTCATTTTTCTAATGATTACACTCATATGGCAATAATAGCTCATCCACCAATCTATTTATATGTATAACATGGCCATGGTCCATTTATAAATGCAATATCTGTAAACTGTCCGTGCCTGCAACCATTTGTACATCTCTGTTTATCGTCAAGTTAGTATATGTGACGCAGCGACGTCACAACAGGCGGCGCTTGCGTTCAGCTGAAAGGGAAGCAGGTCATAGGAATCCCTTTTGATGATGGTACCAAACTGCGCTACCCGAAGAAGCCAGCATGCCCGTCGGGACCCGGTCATCATATCGACCTCCGAGGTGGTAGTATAATAATCCTGTTGTGGCCTCAATGTAACGGGAAATAAAAACCCTCCGTACAACTACACATACACACACACACAAGTGTCAAATAAATATATGACATACATTGCCGTTGAATTTATTTATTTCAAAAATTGTAGCAGCTGCAGAATAGTAAATAATTTTATCTAGCATAAATTCAACATGGCTTTGTTGTTTGTAAAAATAAATTTACATTAAAAAGGCAATGAGTTGATCGTTTTCTTTTCTTTCGTAGGTCGCGACACGTCTTGTATCGTTATCGATTCGGGATATAGTTTTACGCATATTATTCCTTACATCAAAGGTAAAAAATATTATCCGGGTATCAAACGAATATTTGTAGGAGGAAAGGCAAGTCTACCGTTTTTATTATTATTACTATTATTATTATTATTACAGGCCTTCTGCTTTAATTAAACGTACACAAAGTAGTTTATCATGGAACGTTTTGTACTATAAGAATGGTCTTTGTAGTAGTTTATGTGTTATTATATATATCACTGTGTGTGTGTATCCTTATACTTTAAGGCAAGGACATTTTAGCCAGAAAAGAGATATTTCGGTTAGCTGTGTATCATTATCGCTTATTCGATCACAACTACATATATTTGTACTTTCTCGTAAGAGAAAGGATTGCATTCGCAAAACTAGAAGATGCACATCGTACGTGACTTTCTCTTACCTTGCCCCTGGTTTAAATGTAAAAAAAAATTGCAAAAGAAAATCCATTCGTACCTGTCATCTAAAAATTAGTTGGCCAGAAAAACAAGTTAGCTAAAGAAATTAGTTAGCTAAGAAAACTAGTTAGCTAAAAATAAGTTAACCAAAAAATTAGTTAGCTAAGAAACTAGTCGGCTAAAAATAGTTATCTGAAAAATAGTTGACTAAAAATGGTTAACTAAAAATTAGGTAAAAACTAGTTATATAGGAGAACTAGTTAGCTAAAAGATCGTTAGTTACAATACGACCCACAGACAGACAGATGGGCGGATGGACGGACAGACCAACCACCAAAAATAGCATAGATAGGCTACAAAAAGTCTAATTCGTCAAGATCCATCAAAATCTCGACATCGATGTTTTTGCGAATGCAATACTTTCTTTATACCCGCCGGTAAGAGAAAGTATTTTTTACTTTATTAAAGTATTTTTAATTTCGATGTCGACATTTTGATGAATCTTGACGAATTAAGCTTTTTGTAGCCTATTTATGCTATTTTGAGTGGCTGGTTCGTCCGTCCGTCCGTCTGTGACACATTTATCTTTTGTCCTATTAGACTAATCAAAACAATATTTTGCATATAAGCTATTTATTATATAATCTGGTCACAATAAGGATTTCGTAAAAATTGTACATACGGTTGAGGTACTTAACCTAAAAATTTTTTGATTTTTTAACGACTTTTTGTAACAAAATATATTTTTGCAATTTACATAAAATTGCGAGTAAAAAACTATAAGGATAGTACATGCTTAAAATCAACGGTTCTCGAGTTATAACCATTATTGTAAAAAAATACAGTCCTACGGGGCGACAAGGTATTTTGTTCTTAATCTCCGGTATTGCTCTCTTTAGAAAAAACTCTTCACAATTTGAAACTGTTTTCGAATATACAGGTGTTCGGTTTATTCTAAAAACTATCCAACTTGCATATCCTGCATATTATGATATTTTTTAAGTCCTTATGAGAGTTGAGGGCCACTTTTATTATTATGCATCAGTTCTAAATCGCACCGTTTGTGCGTTATTACACATTTTTGGAAGAAGATGATAAGTACGAATGGAAATTTTTTTTTATACCTAAACCAGGGGCAAGGTAAGAGAAAGTCATGTACGATGTACATCTACTAGTTTAAATAGATAGTTCCAATTAAAAATAGCCCATCTTCTGGTAACAATAGGTAAAAACAGTATGTTGACAATAAACACAGCTGAAGGACTTATAATCTTTTTATTTTTATAAAAAAAAAATTATTTGATAATTCAACTCTTGATGGCTTGGCTAAAATGTCCTCACTCTCATTAAAGCTAATGAAATGGAGCGAGACGATTATAATAACGTGCAAGTGATGTTTTTTGTAGTTATTAACAAATTATTTAAAAGATATTCTGTCCTACCGTAAATTACATGTTATGGAAGAAACGTACGTCATAAACCAAGTAAAGGAGGACACATGTTTCGTCTCGCAATTCCTAAAAAAGGATATGGACATGGCGAAGAGCGCAACAAGCGAAAATAGTATTTTAAGGAACTACATTCTGCCGGATTTCAATAATATAAGGAGGGGGTAAGATAAGTTGGACGGTCGTGGTTAAATTTCGTTTGACCAAAAAAAAAAAACCGTTGCAGATACGTGCAAGATCCTCGGAATAAAGAGTTTCCGGAAAATTGTCAGATTTTGCACTTGAACAACGAAAGGTTCACCGTACCGGAGATACTGATGCACCCGTCGAATATCGGAATGCAAGGTATGGGAATTCCGGAAGCAGTGGCGAGGTCCGTGGAGCTCTGTCCGTTAGAAGAAAGGCAGGCGCTTATGGATAATATCATTTTAATTGGCGGTAACACTAACTTTCCCGGATATAAAGAGAGGTTGTACACGGACATTAGATCGTTTACACCTAGTCACTTGTCACTCCAAATATATTCTCCGGAAAAGTAATTATATTTCTTATGAAAATTATAACAGTTTATTAATTTTTCTTCGGTAGTCCGATTTCTTACGCCTGGCAAGGTGGGAAGACGTTGTCTCGAAGCAAAGGACTTCAATCGAAGCTCGTGTCCAAGTACGAATACGAAGAATACGGTTCCAAAATTACCTATAAACAATTTAGCGATTGGTATGTATTAAAATCTGTTATATATTTTATATTAAAGAAAGCAATGCTACGTTTCGTTATTTTAGGAGTACCGCAGACCTACCGGAACCAAAAACGGAAGTAAAATCGAAAAAAGTATGCATCTTAGACAATTTAAAAGGCTACGATATATTTGGAAAAAGAGGAGACGACACGGAAGAACGGATCATCGAACCCGTAGTTCAAAAACACATTGCCACCGTGGAAATGACGGAACATATCGCGCAGCCGTTACAACCGGTCGTAAGCAAACAGGATGTGTTGGAAGCGATGAACGTATCGAAGGAAATGGCGACGCTCGAAATAAAGAACAGTTTCATACCGATAACGACACTAAGATTACCGCAGCTTAGCACGGGTATAAAATCGAACGTCTTATCCACGTTACGATTTATACCGATCGGCGAGGTGCTCAATGGAAATACTATCCTCGGTAACGTTAAATTAAATTAGCTAGCCGCACAATTGTTTTGTTTAAATAAAATAGTAAATATCGAAATAGTTAAATAAATCCATAAAATAACTACTGTTTCTATGAATGACGACGCTCCACATAAGCGTTGGTAAGCTGACAATATTTCGAAGGTCAGGGTGCGGTACAGTCTAATTGATCTATCGTTGACTTTATTCGTTATTTTGCATTGCTATGTTGCATTTATTAATCAACAACACTTTTATGTTATGTGTATGGAAGGATCTTACGGGTGCAGCTAAGAAGCATTATATACACATAATATAATTATTGTGGGAGGAAATTATTTGTTCTTTTATTAATGGTCATAACATATTTAATACAATAATAATAATAATTATTCTTTTCTAAGAATACCTCACTCTTTTTAACTCCTTAAACGTATACCTGTTATTAGTTTGAATTACTTTTTACCAAATTAGTAAAACCAGTTTGTGTAAGGTGTGTAGGCTATACGTTCCTAATTTCATTTATTACGCGTATAGTGCCTCTTAGTCGCACGCGTACGCGACCACGACTACCAAACCTGCATGTGTTTATTTGTATTTACGAATCTAAATAAGGCTGGTCACATATCAACAAAAAAGAGAAACTATTTCGCATGTTTAAAACACGTATATGTAAATTGAAATATCGTAATTCCAATAATACCGATACTCAAATTTTAAATCATACTCAATATGTGTACATACGATATCTCCGTACGAAAAATGAAACACACCTGAAACAATTGGTCAATTTTAAATTTAAACGGATTTTGCACTTTTTTTCGTGTACATAAATATGTGTTCTTTTGTTGATTTAGGTGTTGTACATAAAAGAAATAATAAAAAGTACTGTGTGCGTTGTTTATTGTTTTTTTTGTCGCGTAATTTTTTAAAGTGTAACCTAGTCTAGCTTCAGTGCTACTTCCTATAAAGACAGGAGAAAGAAATAAACAATCTTTATTATTAAAAGTCTAAGTATGCAATATTGTGTGGGATAAAATCGTCTGTCCGTCTGTCTGTCGCAGGTCTAATAATTACACCAACAGACTACTCAAAACTATTGGTTGAAAAATAAGGTTGTTCGATTTTTCAAAGTGAATAAAACAATATATTTAGTTGTTATAGAGTAAGTGCATTCCGGCATTTCAATGGGGGTACTGTGTTCTTGCACGACGGGTTCTACGATCCGTTCTTCCGTGTCATCTCCTCTTTTTCCAAATATATCGTGGCCTTTTAAATTGTCTAAGATGCATACTTTTTTTCGGTTTTACTTCCGTTTTTAGTTCTGATAGGTCTGCATTATGGTACTCCTAAAGTACTTCTGTACTTCTGTTCTAAATCTTTTAGATTATTTAGCAATATATCTTTCTGCTGCGCAGTTGAAAGTAATCTTTGCTTCAGTACAGCAACTTCTTTTGCTAACTTATTTTCCCTTTCTGTTGCTTCTGTAAAGTCAAAATTTCCGCCGTCTAGGAATAGATCTAAAGAAAAAAAGAACCATTTATGTTTCGGAAATACTATTTAAATTTAAGTTTTTACCAAGTATGCACATGTCTCTTCCCTCCACTTGTTATTGCTTCATCATCATCATCATCACTGGTGTTACAGCCCTAACTGGGCCTCGACCTTCCTCCCGGCTGTGACATAAGAATTCGCCTGAGCGGGTGATTTTCATGTGCTCTTGCCCATCTCAATCTCCCCAGCTTTATGAAGCATACGATATCTCTTCCATCTGCTATTTGTTTATATTTACTATAAAGTTCAAAGTTGTATCTCCTCCAATATAAGGGTCTTGTATATTGTTAATTTCGTCTTTAGACCTAGACTTCTACTTTTCCAATTGCTTAACCCGAAGTAGCGCTTGCAGTTCTCATTTGTGACAAGAGAGCCCAGATATGTATAGTTGTCCACCACTTCAAAATTAAAGCCGTTAATGTTGAAGCTTTTCCCAACGTTTCTAGTTCTCGCTTCGTTGATTGGGGTTGATGCCATCACCTTGCATCTGAGCAGTAGCTGAAAATACAATCGAAGTTAAGAGATAAAACCAAAAATCAACTTGGCTGCCAAGAGGATTGGAAGTCTACGAAAAATGAAAAGCAAACCCTAATGTACAGCATTGAACTGAAGAGAAAGTGGAAGGATGAGAGGGAGGAGAAGTTATCAAAGCTGGATATGGAACTGAGCGATGAGAAGCATCAGATGCAAAATGCCGTAGCTCGTTAAATTTGCACAGCTTCTGGATCGTTTGTTATCCGTGGATAACTGAAGTGGATTCAACGTAGAACCTCTGCTTGTACTGGAACTCCGACTTTGTTTTACTTACGCTACTGGGTCGCTTGCTGGGTTAAGAAAATGGTAAAGTAGAGTAAGAATTAACTACTCTACTGAAATTTGCGATTTAGGTTTCGAATCACCAGGCACTCAGGTAAAAATTTCGAAGGATCCATAGATGGTGTCGATTGTTGATACTTTTCGAAAAACAGTTCGCACAATGGAAGCGGTTATACTTTAAAAGTACTGAAGCAATAACACGTGGGGAGAAAAGACATGCTTATACTTAGTAAAAACTTTTAAATAGCACTTCCGAAAGATAGACGGTCTTTTTTTGCTTTAATAAAATAGGTTAACAGAAGAAGTTGGTGTACTGAAGCAAAGATTACTTTCGACTGCACAGCAGAAAGATACATTGCTAAATTATATAAAAGGTTCAAAACAGAAGTACAGCGACGAATGTTCGAAGCAGATTTGAAAAGGAGACAGGAAATTCTGCGAAGGATGGAATATTTACAAAAAGTGGTGAAAGAAAAGAAGGAATTGCAATCGAAGTTAAGAGACAAAACCGAAAATCGACTTCGCTGCCAAGAGGATTGGAAGTCTACGAAAGATGAAAAGGAAACCCTAATGTACAGCATTGAACTGAAGAGAAAGCGGAAGGATGAGCGGGAGGAGAATAATTGTTCGTGGATAACTGAAGTGGATACAACGTAGAACCTCTGCTCGTGCTGGAACTCCGACTTTGTTTTACTTACGCTGCTGGGTCGCTCGTTAGGTTAAGAAAATGGTAAAGTAGAGTAAGAATTAACTGCTCTATTTTGTTGATTGCCACCGTTCAGCGCATAACTTGCGTAAATTCCTACTGAAATTTGCGATTTAGGTTTCGAATCACCAGGCACTCGTAAAAATTACTATACTTTAAAAGTACCGAAGCAATAACACGTGAATAGAAAAGACATGCGCATACTTGGTCAAAAACTTTTAAATTTTAATAGTACTTCCGAAACATAGATGGCGCCGCTAAGGAACATCCGAATTTATTCACCCGTTGAAAGAAATAAATCATATATATTACGTTTTATTTATTATATTTCCTCTCGTTCCGTTGTTTTCGTGTAAGAATTTTTTTTATGAGCAATATGTGTAAATAAATTAAATGATTTGTTTGATTGCTATTTTTAAGCGTTAATCTTTTCTTTATCGTTCAAGTTATTGTTTTATAGCGTATCTTGTTCTGTAGCGTATCTTGTTTGTTAATAACAATAACAAAAATAAGTTTCCGTTTTTGGAGATAGTATCTAATGAAATGTAATAAAATCGAAAGAGTTCTGTATCGTTTTTAGTTTAAAATAAAATTCTTAAGTAGGTACGTATAATGCTATAAAAATTCGTTATGTGGATCAATACTGTATTCAATGCGCAACTCTATGTGTTTTGGCAAAAGCGTGACAAAACGTAGGGAAAAAGTAGTATTACTATCGACCAGTTGCTCCTCTTTGGAAGGGATTTCGTTGGGTAATCGTTCTGACGAGGAAATTCGACAAAAATCGGTAAAATATTTGGGAAATCGCGACGGAATCTAGTTTAGAGCGAATAGCCGTCGCGATTTGCGCACAAGACTCTAATCCACAGTCAGTTGTCCTTGGTGGAGTAGTGTTCGAAGGGTTTATCGTCGAAAAGGACCGCAACGGATAGAATATGATCGCGTAAAACTTCGCTTCGAACGCGTCCGAAGAGGTTTTTCGAGAAACAATTCGACTTTTCGATTAGTAACTACCCGATTAGGCACTATGTTTTCCGGACTAACTAATCAGGTCAGTTCGTGGATGGGGTCGAAAGCCGATACCGAAGAAAAGGTCCCAACACCCACCGGAGAAGTTCCTCCGGTACCGGAGAAAAAAGACACCAGGTAATTATAAAGTTCTTCCGCAATTTTAGACCGAAAATTCGACACTCGATCGTGACCTTAGCTTTTATTGATTTTGAATTAAATTATATTAATTAACATTTGTTGTTAAAATCCGCAAAAAATCGTTAAAAGCCACGCATTTTCTACGATTATTAACCGAATTATTAAAATTTCAATATTTCTGGAAAAAAAATTCGCAATGCACCTCCCAAAGTAAAATCAAGTAAATCTTAAAGTCGTAAAGCAAAGTTTTGATCTTCAACAATAGAAAAAAATTGTCCCGTCACCTGCGGGATGAAAACGTAATTTCAGGACTTAATCGGGTCGCGGGCCGTAGGTAAGAAACAAGTACGTAACAGTTGGGCTGAAAAGTTCGTAGGCTAACATAGAAAACAATTTTTTTTTTGATAAAATTTCATTTTATTATTCAATGTAGTTG
>JAWQRM010000518.1:0-21806 GCA_033557675.1 Coptodactyla brooksi | reverse complement strand
GGTCACCGGTGCACCCCATGGCGCACAAATACAGAAAATATATGTTTGTCCCACTGCGCAGTATAGTTCTACAGCGCCGTGCCGGTCACGGAGTACGAATAAAGTAACAGTCGGTATGGCCGGCGGCGAGAAAAAGTAGTTTGAATATGACTATACGTTGAGGTCACCGGTGACCCCCATGGCGCTATGATAGAGGAAGGGTGAGGTCACCGGTGACTCCCATGGCGTTTAGCGTGTTAAAATTTTTATGGGACGTTGTGCCGTGATTTCAACATTAGCGAACAATGCAGCGTGGCGTATAGTTTTGTCATCGAAAAATAAAGACCAGGCCTCTAAGGGTTCTCCAATCCATTTGAACCTATTTACATCATATAGTTTTTTGATACATCCAATACTTCTAGCAAATTTCTTGTACTTGCTTGTAAGCTCGCAACAGTTAGATTGTCTTCTGAATTTTATGAAGAATTGTCCTTGTGGAAACCTTGAATCACTTCGTCGGATTCATTGTCTGGCTCCTCACCTCCAACATATTCACAGCTTTCGTCATCACATTCTAGAAGTTGTACAATATCGTGTGCAATACTAGTAACAAAAATGTTTCTTGTTTCTTTTCTATTCTACTACCCACGGATACTGGGGTACCCTGTACTAATTATTTAAACCCCTTACTGTCAAAATATGTGAATAATAACTAGGGCATTTGTCAAGCATGCGATCACATGTGAATAGAACAGAAAAACAAGCCGATGTTGCCATTCACAAGAAAACATTCCCCTGTAAGTAAACCCTAGGGTGCATGGGTACCCTGGCTAGGATTCTAGTACTGTCAGTAAAAAGACATTGCAGCTCTTCCAAGATCGTTTCCTTCGTGGATTACTTTTGGCCATGTGACTGAGGATGAAGTTGTTAGCTTACTCAGCAAGCTTTTAAATAAAATGATGGCTGGTGATGATAAGGTCCCTAGTTTTTTGCTTGGAGATTGAGGGCTGACATTGACTGTCCCTTTAACAATTATTGCTAACCATTAATTTCCCACATCCACGTTCCCAAAGCTCTGAAAGACTGCGACTATATATATGCCCTGTGCATAAGAGAGGGGATATTAGTCTGCTTAGCAACTGTAGACCTATTGCAATTATTTCCAACTTTGCTAAGCTTCTGGAGTGGATTATGTACTGCTGCATCATGTTCCATGTCAAGTGTTTTATATCCCCACACCAACTCAGTTTTATGAGGGGTCGGTCGACCGTGACGAAGTTGACTTGCATAACTCAGATGGTGAGTGAAGTTGTGGATGCTGGAGGGCAGCTGGATGTTATTTATACTGATTTTAGCAAGGCCTTTGATAAAATTCCACATTGCGTGCTCCTCAATAAACTTGACAGCTTCGGTTTTGCCACCTCATCTCTAAAGCTCATGGGCTCACACCTATACAACCGAAAGAACCAATACTGGCCCGATGCTTTTCATTCTGTTTGTGAATGATTTATTGCAGTCTTTTCAATGCAGTGTGTTGGCTTATGTTGGATAACATTAAGTTATTCTCTGCTGTTCAAGTTGCAGCGGAATGCTGATCTGTAAAAGGTTTTGGATACCTCGAACGCATGGTGCCTTCGATTTGGCCTTTCATTGAATGTGGACAAGTGTTCAGTCGTCTCGTATACACGGCGACTACTTCCATATGAGAGACGTTTGCATTGCCTCAACATTATAAAGGACTTAGGGGTTCACTTTGACAGTCAGCTCACGTTTCTTCGGCTGCGTCGCGATTCTTGGGTTTTGTGTTGAGAACTTGCAAATTGCTTCAGGATCCTGCAGTATTTAAGATCCTGTATTATTCTTTTGTACAAACTAAATTGAAGTATGTATCGTCTGTATGGTATCCATACTATGCAACACATCGGAGGACCATTAAAGCCATACAGCGTAGGTTCCTGAAGTATCTCAGCTATCCTGCAACTGGAGCTTATCCCAGACGTGGTCTGGATTTACGGCATCCTCCTCGAGGTCCATGGATTCGAGCCGTCGTGAGCAGCATAGTGCATCGCTGCTTATGAAATTAATTTATAATGTTGCAGATTGCCGTATGCTCCTTGGAAAAGTGCGTCTGCACATACCGAGATCTAGTTACTTGTTACAGATTTCTCTGGCTAGAACTAACCTCGGTTAGTTAACTCACCGATTGCAAATATGTGCCGAAATGCGAATACACTTTGTGATTTATTTTTCATTTAATGTTTTTCAAATATTATTGTAATATTTAAACGTTATTTGTCCTGTAATTGGCTACTGCTGTTGGGTAATAAATATTACTATTATTGTATTTTTAAGCTTCTAAACCAGATCTACCCCCTTAACCTGAGACTAACATCTCGAGTTAAGGGTTAAAGTAATACTTTATTCCTCGAAAACTAACAATTAAAAACGTACTTTAAATGCGAAATAAAAATAAAAACATTTAATTTAAAACAACATATAAGAAATAGGTTTTGTTTGAAACTGGTGTTTTTGAAAATGTTTCCAAAGTGAGGATAAGTCAGATAAGCCATCGTTACGTGTGACTGTACTGCCCCAGTAGATATGGCTCCATTGCAATGCAATCAAAGTTAGGTTATGTGAAATGAACAAGTTCGCGTGCGATAATTTCGTAATTTAATACAGGTGAATTAAAACCTTCAAAGATAAACGTCTGGCAATTACTAAATGCAGAATTGTTAAATGCGCATAATTGTAATATGTACACCTAGGCATTCTTGTTTATCTTCTACGTATTTAGTTTATTCTTTGAAAGTAACGTTGTTTACGACCGTGCGGAAATTATGGTCGCAAGAATTCAAAAAATATATCGCAGGAACGTCCTCGTTTGTTCATGACGGTTCAGTTCTATCCACCATGATTCTCCGTACATTTCCATTTTGTTCGTAGGCAAAGTGACACATGACATAACAATAAAGATTATTTATTAGGTTACAAAAATTTTGCAGAGGAAAAGTAATCACGGCAGAACAAATAAAAATCCGCGGTATAAGGTCAGGGGGAGGATGTAACGATTAAAATGTGCGATCGATAACGTAATGCCATAGCGACCTCCATTGTCCCATGTTTTCCGGGTCGTTCGCGAACGTGCAGGGCGAAAATTGCGAGGTAAATTGCGACGGACGGGAATCGCGCACCGTACTAAATAAACCAAGTAGTCACTTACCTGCTGCTCTAGACCTGATCCATTGTGGTTGGGTGCATTACTCATATTACTTCAAATCAGTACTTTTGTGTTGGGTCGTACCCTGGCTTCGGTTGGCGATCGCTTCTTCTTCTTAGTCAGATGAAAAAATAAACCGCCTTGAAAACGAACGCGTGTATCTCTCGTAGATAGAGCACAAAAGGCGTCGATTTGCAACGCAACGCAGTGAAGAGCGAATCAGTCGGTCTCTACTCGGCTAGTGCGCAGGTCTGGGGAAAATGGCAGCTGCTCCTCAAGCAGTTAGTTCTGGCCGGGTCCGATAGGTGCAGATAGTATTCGTCGCGCTCGCGTTGACGGAAATGATAACGAGTTTGATGCGAGAAACAAAATGGTAGGGGCTGCTGAAGGACTTTTTCAGGATTATCACTGAAGATTTTTGAATCTGTGATGAATGAGAGAAAATGTCATTTAGGATTTTTATGCGGGAGTGACAGAACACGTCAATTTTGTTTTTTGTTTCCATTCTGAAAAAAAAACGATTAACACTTGTACAGTAAACGATCCCTAAAAAATATACAGTGGCTCCAATCCAAACTTGGACACCACAGTAAAAATTATTTCCTCACTAAAAATTTCTGAACTGAAACAAGCAAAAAAAACTTAAAACGATTTTAAATAGTTTATTTCTTGCACTTCTAAAAATCAAAACCAAAACATAAATATTGATTTACTATAATATAAAAAATTGATAAAACAAAAACATTGAAAAAAATCACGCACAAACCAAACTCGGACAGCAGGCGCAAATAAATTACAATCAACTTCACGTAAAAATACGCAAACAAATTGGGCGTTTTTACAAATATCATGTAAAATCTTGATTAAAACCAGTTTAAAAATTCCGAATGTCTTGGTAATGAGGCTAAATGACTATTGTAGTCAGGAAACTTGTAATTAAACTCATTGTGTATCCGCAAATTGCCAGGTTTATAATAGTTTGTTTTGTTTACTTGCAGACATATATGGACCATTTTGAACCGACAATATTAACTAATACAAATCAAAATAAACATATCACATCATAAAGTGGATTAGATATGAAGATGACGTATTAATAATCTGGAATAATAACGACACACAAGTCATAACAACTTTTTTAACCAAGTCAACCTTATTAAAAACAATATTCAATTTACACTAGAAACTGAAGAGAACAATAATATAAACTTTCTAGATATCAACATACACAGATCACATAATAAATCTAAATATAACATCTTCTCAAATAGATAATCAATTTCAATCATTCATAGAATGTTCACCACCCAACTAGACCCAGAAGCTCTAAACCAAGAATGGAATATGGTAACACGAATAGGTACTATTTGTGGCTACTAGGTACTAATTGCCTACTATTATAATAGGCAACAATAATAATAACTCAACCTTATAACAAAATGTCCAATACAGAAAATTCTCATACCAAGGTAACATATCATTAACACTCCGTCTGTTACAACAATTCGGTATCAAAGCAACATTCAAAACGAACAACACAATAAAAAATTAACTAACCAACGCCATCGACAAAATACAGCTTCTTAACAAAAGTGGGGTATACGCACTCAAATGTGATGCCTGTGAAGCAAAGATGTGACATCGCACATGACTTTCTCTTACGCCGACCCTGATTTAAATCCGAACCATGTATATGTATATTCCAAAATAGTTTCACATTGTGAAGAGTTCGATGTCATGCAACTTTTATTTGAAATAATTTTTTCTAAAGAGAGCAATACTCTTGCCCCATAGAACTATTTTTAATATTAATTATGCTTATAACTCGAGAACTGTTGATTTTAAGCATGTACTATCCTTATAGTGTTTTACTCACAATTTTATGTAGATTACAAAAATTAAAAAAATCAAAAATGTTTAGGATAAGTACCTACATAAGTTTTACGAAATCCTTATTGTGACCAGATCATATAATAATAGCTTGTATGTACAGTATTATTTTACTCAGTCTAACGTGGCAGTCTAACAGTGACTTACAGACGGACTGACGGACGGACGGACGGACAGACCAACCGCAAAAAATATCATACATAGGCTACAAAAAGCCTAATTCGTCAAGATCCATCAAAGCTCGACGTCGATTTCTTTTGCGAATGCAATACTTTCTCTTAAGAGAAAGTAGAAAACGCATCGAAAAGCACAAGAAAAGTAGTAAATCAAATTCTGGTAATAACTTAATGTTTAATAACACAAATTTAACGAAGAAAATAATGTTAAAGTATTACACCATCTTCAAAAAGGAAACCTGTTAGAATTGAAAGAAACCTATGAAATAAATAAACTACTAAAACCAAAACCCAATACAATATGTTTAAACGAAGAAATAAATACATCAACTACCCCTATAAGAACACCTATTAAAAACACCTCTATGAACAACTACGCCTACACCAGCTACCTAAAAGAATCCTATAAAACAGCAAAATACTAAATAAATATAAACCACTTAACTAACTCATATATTCAAACCTTCATCCCCTGTTTCCCTTACAATACTTACCCCTACATGCACACACAAAGCTAGTTTCTCCTATCCATTATCTAGGCAGGTACACGAAACAAAACCAAGGGTCAGTTGCCATCTTAAGTAACCGATAATCCTCTCAGTCTTCAAACACAAGTCAATATACAAAAATGTATAGTCTAATCCAAGTAATTTTTAATGTAATATCTAGACGACAATCAAAAGGTAAAATTCTATAAATGAAATAATTAATAGATGTTTAAACAATAACAAATTTAACGTATTTATTCATTACAATTCTCGAACAGATCTAACGCGCAATAGAAAAACACTTACATCAGACTTCAGTCCAGCTGTCCCCACAACAGATCCAGATGACAAATACAGACCGGCAGAGGCTCTGGTAGCACTCAAAATTGTAAGTCACATATCTAACACACTAAAAGACACCTTCATGATCCAACATATAATAAGCTAACACGTAGAATTAAGTCGAGACCATAACAAAATAATCTAAATCAAACAATTCCAACATAACTTTAACTGTATATAAAAAATCTACAAAATGCATGTACCATCCAACCTACACAACAAACAAACTACCTCTTAACACAAATATTGTTATTAGAGAACTCTGAAGATGACCCATAATTAGGCCGAAACCGGTTAGCTGAATAAACTAATTAAATCAGTCAATAAAAGCATTATTAACTACAATAACAACACAAAATTGTCATTAAACGTTTTCAGGACAGAAAATCTCTGTGGGATATTGCAGCGATTGTGGACAGAAGTCGCTCCACTGTCCATGACAAAATTAAACGTTTCAAAACCAAC
This sequence comes from Coptodactyla brooksi, assembly GCA_033557675.1. NCBI lineage: Eukaryota > Metazoa > Arthropoda > Insecta > Coleoptera > Scarabaeidae > Coptodactyla > Coptodactyla brooksi. Next base: position 15,246 of record JAWQRM010000518.1, on the reverse strand, counting down.
AAGCAGGTGGAAAATAGGCCAAGAACTGCCCATAACAGAATTTTTAACCAAGCAGATATGTGCTGTTTAGTTGAAAAAATAAAGGCAGATCCCTTCTTTAGTCTACCAAAGTCAGGTATTATTGATGAAAATGAACTAGGGAAGAAAGCCAGTGTGTCAACAATTAAGAATGTTCTTGTTGGGGCAAATTTGAATTGTAGAAGTCAGAAAAAAACACTAATTAGTAAAGAAAACCAGGATATCAGATTTAAATTCCCGAAAGAATACAAGAAATTTTTTTGAAAACCGTTTTATTTATATTTATATATAGATGAGAACAAATTTAACGTTTTTAAGTCAGATGGTAAGCCGTACGTGTGGTGATAGTTGAATGAGGAGCTGAACCTAATAGGAAGAAACCTGAGACCGATAGTGAAACATGGTGGCGGATCAGTAAAGGTGTGGGGTTCGTTTTCAGCTGCTGGTCCAAGATATTTGCATTTGATTGAACAAACAATGAAGCAATATGCTTACATTGACATTTTAAAAATAAATTTGCCATAAAACGTGGTTAAACTATCTTTTAACGATAGGCGCTTCCACCAAGATAACGACCCAAAATATAAAGCCTACAAAGTGCGTTTGTGGCTATTGCATAATTATCCTCATGTCATGGAAACACCACCCCAAAGCCCTGATATAAACCTCATGAGAATTTGTGAGATCATTTTTCCACAAAACATTCGCTAACATACCATTTCCGGCAAAATAGAGCTGACAAACGTCTTACTAGAAAAATGGGTAAAAATTCATCCTAGTTAGAAAAAACAGAGGCCTTCATACTAAAGACTAGCTATTTAATAATGCAAAGTTAAATTTTAAATTTAAAGTTAAATCAATAATAATTATTTTACAAGTCTTACTTACTGTCCGAGATTCGCTTATGCATAATTTTTTCAAGTTTTTTTGTGATTTGTCAGCATTTTTAATTATAATGAATAAATTTTTGTGTTTTGTTTTTGGAGATGCGCTAAATGAACTATTTAAAATTCACTTAATTGCTTTTTCTACCTGTTTTAGTTCAGAAATTTTTAGTTTGGAAATATTTTTGTTAAGGTGTCCAAGTTTGGCTTCAAGCCACCGTAAATATAAAATTGTTTTAAAAACAATCGTTATCATTTTTGATGAAAAAAACAACTAAATTTAGATTTAATTAGATTTTATTAGCTATACACTAAATCATTTTTACTATTACGTATCGCAAAACAAATGCGACTTGATAACAAATGCGTGAATCAAGGGGTGTACAGTCCAGAACAGATTCATTTTATTAAGTACAAAAAGTACTTTGCACTATAGGGAACATGTTCTATAATGTCAAAGAAAGAACGTTTCCCCAAATTTCTGATGAAAAAAGTTCATATAAGCATATGTCCATGCCACTATTGTACCAACCTCTAAAAGTTTATGCTCGACTTGGTATACCTCTAAATTAAAGGCAACAAAGTAAGTAAATGAATTGTTCGAAATGTTCTCTGCTAGCTACAGTGGCTGTTATAGAAATTCCTAATTGATGATGAACTGCCCGTCATTAGTAAAAAAGCACTGTATTGAAACTCAGGAATTGAACTGTTATTAGACACTGCTGAAGGAAGTATCTACAGAAGACCAGCCACAGTTTGAAATCAGCTGCTAAGAAAGCCTGAACCTGTTGGATATAGTATGAATACAATAATTGCTCTTGTAGCACTCTCCATGCTGCTGCCTTGGATACTTGTAATTCTGTAGCTATTATGCTAGTGTTTGTTTCTGGATTTTGTTCAACTATCTTTAGAATTCGTTATTTCCTCTAAATGCGAAGTTCTAACTGCTCTTGTAGACCTCAAATTTGCTTGGACTTCGCCAAAGCTCGCTGCCGCATGCAAGCGGCAGTGAATTTCAAAGGCAATGGTGAGCCAAAGGTTTTCTTATTGGGACGCAATTGAGGATATGTTGCCTGGTAAAGTAGCACAGCTTCCCTTCTGTTCCCATTAGCCTTTCCCCATAGGTGAAATCTATCTGCCATTTCAATGTTCATGCACGTTTGATTAAGATTCGTAGTGTGCGCACTTAAAAAGATTAATTTAATACAAATTGACTTAAACACACCGACAGTGAGGAAACAGTTATTTGACAATCAATTAAAACAAAAAACAAACAGTTGAGTTCAGTTAGATATTATCTGAAATACAATGTTTTTGCTCATATTCATGTAAATAAATTACAAAACAAGCTGCATCTCAATAAGGAAACATTTTGGGACACATGCTCATGTGAACTTTCTTCATCAGGATTACCAACAGTATGTTTTCAAAATTTCGGCACATCTCATAGTAACACCTGTTGTATGTACTCATATAGGTGACAGTTTATCTTTGTAATAAAACAACGAAGTATGTGAAAATGAAATTTATTTTGTAACAATCAAGTATAACTACCTACAATAAAATGCAGTTTAACTAATTCAGTTAGATAATATAGTTTTTTTTTTGGATGGTCTGAGAATGCTTTTACACACCACCCAGGGCCTAAAAATATTTTCAGACCAACTATTATCTAACTAAATTAGTTAAACTGCATTTTATTGTAGGTAATATAGTAAGACAAAGCAAACTTTAAAAACTAATATATGGACAATTTTAAGACCCAGTTAAGTCACCAAACTTTACCTTTAATAATTCCTGTACTCTCCATTTGGGGGTACACATAAACACTAGATATTTTGTTAACGAGTCCTAAAAATTTATGTATACATGTACCACTTTCTTCAATATTAATTATATTAGCAACAAACTGGTTTAACTGGTTTTTCCTTGCTTCGTCTTTATCATAGTGGATGCGATGTATCTCGCTTGCTTGACGAACATTTGTTCAGTTATTAGTCGACATGTTTCAGCATTACGCTATTTTCAAGACTCATATTGTTCAATACTGTTCTGTTTGCATATTCAAATTCTTCTTAAGTTCTTCAGACCAATTAGCGAAAATAGTAATTGTATTCAAAATAGTTTTGAGCTTTCAGACAAAGCAAAACTTCTTTGTTTTTTTGCAGCTTTTTCTGCAGATGTAGAAGCGGCTTGGAGATCTTCTTTTGAAATACTTTTTCCTGCTTCCACACTCCATTTCTGTATTCTGTTCTTCAGTTGTATTATGTTCTTCAGTATTACTTTTCTGTACAAAGTCACATACGGAATATCATATTCTTCATTTACCGCCTCATCAGTATAATCACGGGTATTCTTTTATAGTTCCTCACCATTTTCAAGTGACTCCTCAAATGATATGAAAAAATAAACTGATACGCCACTGATTCAGTATCCTTAGCTAAGTATCTTTACCACAAAATACTACATGTTTATATGTTTAATAAGGAATGTTCTATAATAAGAAGTATGTAGGTGAAAAACTATATGCACTTTTTACCTTCAATTCCAATTGCTGGGAGAGCTTACTACCTTTTCCACCAAAAGTTGACTACTTAATCATATGGCATGATCTGAGACTTCAAACTCTAACCAGAAGAGGGCAGTACTAGCCTTTATAATTACGCGCCGAAACGGTTCAACTTGTCCTGAAAGTCTCCCCGCTTTACGGCACTGAAATGTGAAAAGATATGAGAGTTTTCTGCTTTTTCGTGAACATGTCGCAAAAATGTTTTTATTGAACAAGAAATTAAGTAGATCTCCGAGCAAAAATCGAGCTTGCGACCTCCAACTTTCACAAGTGATCTTACTATAATATGAACTGTGCTTCTGAAAAGTGGAAAACCTTAATATTTTTTTGTGCAATGCAAAAGTAATTAAAAGCAATGTCTTCACCCAGAATGATATATCTATACTGAAACAATCCTAACGAGAATCAGTAATAAATAGCAGTTTAAATAGGCAAATAACGCCACGAAATACAATAACCGTTTACACCTGAATTAATTGAAACACGTTGTTAAAGTAGCGTACATCAGAAAAGATTTGCGGCCAGAAACCAATGAGACAATTTATTCTAATGCCTGCGTGACTATCATAGTTAGATCGCTGCTGTCGATGTCACACGGAATTTTATTGAATTAAACACATACATAATATATTAACTTGTACTATTTTTTAAATATTTAAATATACAACGTTTAATTTAGAAAAGTTAATTCACTGCAGGGCATGCAACCAATATTTCATAACATAGAATTTCAAATATTTCAATCGACAAATGTCAAACAAACAAAAGCTTGAAAAGTTACTGTAGTGTAACGTGACCTTCATTCTAAAGCGTCCAAAACTATGTTTGTGTTATCTCAATCGTACTTGTATAGTTTTCGACTGATTAAATTCAAAAATAATGTAGGCAACTATGAAGCACATTTGTTTACTCCCTTACCTCAACTTACCCTTAAGGTTTGTAATTATTTCGATTATGAAATTTACCCTGTAACAATGGTGAGCACGTTTAACCTTCAATGGTGGTTTGCAGATATGACTTCCATCAGCCACAACACCTATGATGAACAAGAGAAAATAATATAAATGATGATGGAATGCTATCTGTTTGAGAAACAATGTAAATTGTGAGAGTACTTTTTTTTTAAAGAGTATGTATTTTTTTATCGAAGTATTTCAGTCGGCGGAATTCATCATTTAAAAAATATGATAATGATCAACTAAAACAAATTGATAACCTGATGTCAATGGACATGTCAATTTAGACACTATTCCTAAATGTATAATTATGTAACCTGATAACAATTCAAACAAATAAGCAATAAATAAAATATAAATATACAATTAATGCTGAGAATTGCAAAGTATTGAAATGGCATTAATATACAGAAAACTACTTTTCTAGCAGTTTTATACAGTTCCAAACAATGTTAATTTCAATAAATACCATTTTCAACATTTATAAAGGAATATAGACAATTTAGAAATAAAACAATTAAAAATAAATTCAAATTTCTAAAGATATATTATAACTCTTGTTCTTTAGTTCCTGGTATAAAATTAAGTTACTATTTACTCATCTTATTTATTGACTTTTCTACAGCTGAATGTATAACAGTTTGTAACACAATATTTTGAGCTCTACAATTTAATATACAGATTTGGTAAAAATTTCCTACCTATGGGAGAACCATACCAGTAGGTCTTAGAGACAAAATATACGCAAAAGTTTGACAGAAATAGTTTATGCGAAGTAATAGTTCGGCGAAGAGGATGTTTTAAAAGGTATCTCGTTAAAGTCTGTGGCCTTGTCTATTGAGACATAAGTGGAGGTGAACTCGTAAAATTATATATATTATGATTAATTTTCTAACTGTTTACGTGATAGTTTGAAAATATAACTTATAATTCCACTCGCCTTTGCCTCATTACGTTCCAAGGGCCATTCTATTAAAGATGATGATGTTTTAAGATACACCCTGAAGCAATTATGTTTTAATATTGTACGTTATGCATTTGTTTTGCTTATTATGATCTGCTGTTAGAATCGTTTGAATATATCGCCAAAATCGTAATACAAATATATAAAATAGTTGTTTACAAAGAATGTATTGAGTATCAACCTAAAATGACGCATTCTAAGACGCATTAGATCATCGTAACGGATCAGGGCGTCGAATTTATCATGCCACTTGATTACATGGAATGCTATTCGTTCTTCATTTTGTATTCGCACAAGCAAGACGTCAAGCGTAGTTTTTACTGTGAAGGTTTCTTTGAATACGTATTCCGTGAAATATTGATCTACAATTTCTGGATTTATTGCGGAGTTGTTAGCACCTAAATCTATAAGTATTTTTAAATTTAAAGTGGGTATAATTATCAATTGTAAACGAGGTTATCGGGCGCGATATTTAAATCTAAGATTGATTGCTCTTCGGGGCTGTTATAGAAAGAATTTTCGGTCTCGTTCTCTATTTCTTCATCTTCGCTTACGTCGCTGATTTGCAAAGTTTCGTTAATTTGGTTTACATACTCTAAGCAATGTTCATCATATTCTTGTGAATTAAACTCTGGCTCTTCTATAGTTTGTTCTATATTATTAAACATTTTGCTATGCCATAAACGTATTGTAGTGGATATAGGTTCCCATACGAGCTCGTTCTTTATAGTAAATTGTATGTTCAGTCTCGCTTGCATACTATTAATTTGATTCCCTTGGCTTTTATTTTGGTAAAGGTTTTGATATGGTGGTTTTTAGTGCGTTTGAATTGGGGAACTTTGTATCAGGTGTTCCATTAAAGTATGGTACACATTTTTTTCTCAATTGAGTAAGTTGTGCTGAGATTGTTTGATATTTGAATTTATGGATTCGTTTGAAAAGTTTGAAATTGTTGAGGTGTTTAAACGAGAATTGTAGATTTAATTATAGCTATACGTACGCTTGTGGGGAAGATTTGCAGTAAGCTAGAATTTGAATCGGAGTCTGAATCATTAATGATTGGTTTTCTTAACTTCTACAGTCTGTATTTCTGTTTAAAGTTCTTTAACCCATTAACTGCCGAATATTCAAGCGGTCAATTTAAATTTTATATCTATCTTTTATTTCGACGTAATAACAGTAAAACAGTTTTCCGCTGTAATAAATTTTTTTGACTGACCTTACTTAAAACAAAATGTTGCGTTTATGCAACGTTGGCGGATACCCTTGTAATTATGTGTGTACTAGTAAAATTGAGAGTTGTAACGATTTATTTCTATTTAAGAGGAGTCACACTGCTTGAATACCGGTCAAATAGTATCAATTTTACTGAAACGGTGTACATGATAACTTCGTTATCTTCAAGCGCGGAGTTGCCATATTTTCATAACATAATCGTCAAAGATTTTACTACAAATGTCTTAAGTATTTGTTAGCGTTTTAATTCTGATTAGTAAAAAAGGCAGTATATCTGAAGCAAGCTTCCTAAATATAGAACTCTTTTTCTATTACGAAATAGTAGGAGTATATGAAAAGAAATTGGAACAATTATAGTGCTCAGTTATTGTATATAGTATCCGCCAGCTATTGTTAAAAAAAATTTCCAATCTGTTGATTATTAACTTTGCAATTATGTAAATAGGAAGTAGCGTTTTCGGTCAGAAATACAGCTGGTCCGTTGGCGGGGCTCGACTTTTTATCGCGCCGTGCAAGATAAAGACAGCCATAGTATGACTGCCAGAATAGTATTATACTTTGAAGTATAATACTATTATAGTATTATACTTTGAACATTATTATTATTGGCAAGCGAAAGTTAATTTACTATACAGGAAAATTGTGGAATGAATTTAAAATATGTTCATGAACGATGAAATATATACTTTTATTACAATAATCTTTAATAACTGCTGCGTTATTAGCCCTTTTGCTACGGCGGTTTGGTGCGCCATAGCGCCACAATCGTTTTTTTGGAAAAAAATGTAAAATTTTTGGAAAAAATGTAAAAACTGTATAAGTTAGGTTTTTGTAATATTCAAAATTGAATATTATTTTGAAAAAATGCCAATAATTCAGGATCAATTAAACAAATGTTCTAATTTAAAAACATATTAGTAATGCCATTCGAAAATGTTGAGTATTCTGTTAGCTTTGTGTTATCTCCAGGAAGGTTCTTTTTGTGTCAAAACACTTATAGAAAGCGGTCATAAATATTTTGCAACAGAAAGCTATTATTGAATTATTCACTTCGATTATTTTTTTGAGCAAATACGACAGCTTAACGAACATGCACTCCAGTTTGGATGCTCAATGAATAATTTAATAATATTTAAAGAACACAGAATTGGATTGAAATCCATAATATTTATGCATTGCAATATGTGTAATCAAAACTTTAAATTACGTATATGTAACGAGGACGTTAATGATAAAGCTGAAGAAGGTTTGTTATCTTGTGCATCTGGATTTTATAATGGCGAAGAAATATTTGCAACTTTGACATTCCGCTCATGTCTCAAACACTTCACAACAAATGTCATAATACTGTAATTAATGGATTTGAAAAAACTGCAGTTGTGTTAATGAAAGAAGCCGCTTTTGAAGAAGCCGAACACGCCAGAGTTATTGGAATGGTAGACAAAGATTGGCCCAACCACCAAAAATAGCATAGATAGACTACAAATAGCCTAATTCGTCAAGATTCATCCAAATCTCGACATCGATTTCTTTTGCGAATGCAATACTTTTTTTTAAGAAAAACTCAAAATTATGGAACATCGCCCATATAAAACGATTACTGTTGAAAAAATTGAGTGTCGTAATCACCTCTTAAAAAACTACTGCAATAAATTGAAAGCATTGTCATCATATATCAAGTTTGCCCTGTCATTAAGTTCTGAAGAGTAACATAATGCGTTTACGTTACAGCTATAACCGGTGCCATAGTTTATAGAAGTGAGAATCAATGTGAATCAAACCCAAGCTGCACAACTTAAAAAAAACGATATTCTTATTAAATGTTCCATCCTTACAACATGGGAAGCATTGCGAAAAAACTGCCATTATACAATTGGAGGAACAAGAAAACATCAAAATTGAAGGAGATGGAGTTTTTTATCGATAACATATATTGCTTTTTAGGTAATCTAAAATTGCACTGTTTCACTTTCATAACAATCATTACTTTAAGGAGCTACTCCAGATGGCTTAGTTGATAAAGATATAATAATAGAAATAAAATGTCCTAAATCGGCATACAACACAAACATCGAAGGCTCAATAAAAGCGAAGAAAATTAAAGTTTGGACGTACAATTCTGCAACAGATAGTTTTGATATAAATCAAAAACATCAATGGTATTTTCAAACACAGGGCCAACTCCGTATAACCAACCGAAGGGGCTGAATATTGGGTGTCTGGACAGGCAGTTCCCATAAAGTGACAGTAGCGTACATTCGTAAATGAAACGATTTTTGGAAACAGAAGATAGAAGATAAAATTGTTCAGTTCTACATGGATTGTATATTACCAGAACTGGTAGATCCTAAGCATGCACGTCAGTTACCAATAAGGGAGCCTCCGTATATTTTGGTATGAATTCAACAGAAACAATTGAAATACAACAAAGACGGACTAAATAAATTTTAACTCAATTAATAACTAAGGTGGGTAATCTTTTAGTTTAGCGCTCTAAAAAAGTGCTGCTCTGCGAAAGTTTGCGTACACGCTATGTTATGACGGTTAGAATTTGTAAGAAAATTTGATCTAAAAATTTGACAAACTCGATCAGCTGATTGTGTACAACGGTTTAATATATTTGGTTAAATTATATCTTAGCTGTCGTATATATGTTAATTTAGTTACGTTTTCTGTCGAATTTTCCAGGTGAATACTTAGGTACAGAATAAATTAAATTTTCTGCAGACTCCATGAAAGTGAACTGATTTATTTGACAATAAAATGAAGAAAAAAATCTCGAACATAATTTTTAATCCGTAAGCACGGACGTGAATCTGATTGAATCCACGTTTTCAATTCGTTGTAACTTTCAAGTCTGTATTTACGGGTTAAATATATGACTTCTGAATTTTCAGCTATTTCACATGCTTAGACAGGCTCCTGTGTTTCTAATGTGTGTTGTATTGAATATTTTAATAGCGGACAATTTCGCATTTAGGTCGACCGTCGAATCAGTGGCTTGCTAAGAGAGGATTAATTTATAATATGATTTTTAACCCTAGCAAATACCAATGTCCTTTGTCATACTACTCCATTTATATATGGTAATATATAAATGGTGGAAATGCAGATGAAAGTTAAATAATATCACCACTACACCAAAACCGAAAAATTAATCCTCAATGTACGTATCGCTCACCAGGTTAGTATCATCAGATGATAACGTGGTTAGCGAAATATACGTGAAGCATCCAATTTTCGGTTTTAGTGTAGTGGTGGCATTGTTTACCTTTGTTACTAAACCAAAGATTTCAAAATCTACAACTTCAACGTATGGGGAAATTACGTCGTCACTTTGGGATATCCAGCAGGCTCTTCACCTCGTACATCCATGAGTTTCTTTGGAGGACCTAGTACAACAATGACAATGTTTTCTTTTTGATGCAGTTACGGAACAATACATTACCTTTTATTTGTTTTTAGTTTTTTTTCTCTAAATAACGATTTGGGTTTTCAAATTTTTTTGTTTGTAATTTTGTTTCTTTATTATCTTATTGGGTTTTAATTACCTTGTCCTTTTACCTACCAGATCAAAAAGTATGGACGCAGATATAGAGGCAAGCCCGTCATATTTCGTTCTGTTTTTCTTTCCTGATATTATAGCTGTTGAGTTTATTATTAAAATCAAGTAAATTAATTTACTTGATTTTTAAATTAATTTACTTAATTAATTAATTAAGTAAATTAACGTGCGCCCAAACATGCGCGGAGCACTACCTTTTTAGATGAACTCTAAAGAAGACGAACCCTACGCTAGACGATTACCCTAATGTGTAATACACCCCAATGTTCTATAATGTTACTAAATAGTTCATATGTAGTTTGAACAATACTTTATATTTTCATTAGCCTTGTCATTACTCAAATTATTTTCTTATATATTATAATTTACTTCACCACAAGTGTGAAGTCTTCAAAAACTATATGTTTAAAAAACTGAATTTGTTCTTGGATATTCATTGTAAGTTTATTATTTGGTTTATTTTAGCATATACCAATAGTATTATGTATGCTTGTAATTCCGTTAAACGGTTAAAACGTAATTTTAGCTGTTTTAGTGCCAGAGCTGGTTTTGGGCTGCTAATTCCGAGTTTGAGTTTATTACATTATTAATTGAGTTAATTATTTGTACATTTATTAACCGTTCTTAACATACATATACATTCCTTCATACCAACGCGTAAATATTCAGGCAAAAGCAATATAATCATATTTCCGACTGACGACTTCTAATTCTGATTTTGATTGGAGAAGCGTTATAAAAATCGATTCTTAACATTTATTTGTTCTACTGTGTGGTATCTATTTTTTTTAATGGGTGTGTGTTTATACAATAGACAGAGAAAACACCTTATCGCTGTTTCATAATAACGTATGCCATATAAACAGAGCCGATTCTTGTTTGTTTTTTTACCGCCCATCTATATCTCCAAATTTTTTCTACACGTACACATGCGGCCGTTGGGCAGAATATTGGTCTCGACGTCAGCTCATTCTATCTTACTTTGAACTTTGCTATTCGCACCAACACTGACTTCGTTCTAGTTAGAAAAACTCCTCTTAAGTCGAACACTAACAGAAATAATAGTATTAAAAAAAAAAGAAAAACATAAACATAAACCTTATTTGCTATGAAAACTTTGAAAACATTCTGGATGCACATGCACTTGACATTTTTTACATAAACAAATTGTGTTGCTCTGGCACACTGCATCTTTTTCTTGGTTTCTCTTCATGCCCGTTGACCGTGAAAGAAATGGAAGTATGTATTTAAAAAGATATGTGACGAATAAATCGATATTGCCTATATACCACCAGCCCGAGTAGACGCGCTTACTGATGAAGAGGACCTCAACGAAGACGAGTTCGGTGACGATCATTTACCTGTTGAAGTTGCTAGAACTTTTGAAATATTTACAAACACAAATGATAACACTGAATCCACCAGTATGACACATCACGTAACGGTACAAGCGACTCACCAACTCGAAAAAAGACAAAAACTTACTAAAAAGTCTAAATTGAAACCGAAATGGACAAGAAAAATTCGAAAATATTCCGCAGAGTCAATTTCTAAAGAAAAACAAAGTATCAGCGCTATAAAAGAAAAGGTAGATGGGATGTAGATGGAATATTATGTGGAATGATAATTCTATTGTTACTATTGCTACAAATATAAGCATTGTCGAACCTATGCTAAAAGTGAAACGGTACAATACCACCGAGAAGAAGGATATTAAGTGGTGGTGGCACTTTTTACGACCAACTCTAATTTGGTAATTTGCCACACTATAGATCGATACCACCCATGTTAGTATTGTAATCCGATATTACATTCGATTGCCCAACAAAAATATCCTTCTTCTCGGTTCTATTGTACTGTTTCACTTTTAGCATAGGTTCGACAATGTTTATATTTGTAGCAATAGTAGCAATAGAATTATCATTCCACATAATATTCCATCTACATCCCATCTACCTTTTCTTTTATAGCGCTGATACTTTGTTTTTCTTTAGAAATTGACTCAGAAATTTTTTTTGTCCATTTCGGTTTCAATTTAGACTTTTTAGTAACTTTTTGTCTTTTTTCGAGTTGGTGAGACGCTTGTGCCGTTACGTCCTGTGTCATAATGGTGGATTCAATGTTATCATTTGTGTTTGTAAATATTTCAAAAGTTCCAGCAACTTCAACAGGTAAATCATCGTCACCCAACTCGTCTTCGTTGAGGTCCTCTTCATCAGCAAGCGTGTCTACTCGGGTTGGTGGTATATAGGCAACATCGATTTGTTCGTCACATATCTTTTTGAATACATACTACCATTTAAGTTAACCTAAGTTGACAAAATACCTAGCCGTTACTATATTGAACGAAAACATGCTAAATTACTCACCATACTAGTTTTTTTTGTTGCCATTGCACTTCGACTAACACAGAAATAACATAAAATATTGCACAGCTATAACTTTACATACTTCGACTAAAGCACATGAATAACTGATGATAAACAAAGTGGCAAGCGTCTGTTGCCGTCACGTAGACTAGAAGTTGGAACCTGCAATATCTTGCTATTGCGACACTGCTTATGGCCAACATTGCGTATACGCTACATTAACTATAAATTGTTGTAGGAAGCCGACAATGAAAAAAATCGAAGTGCTGATTGTATATTTGACGACAACATATCTGTAAGTATATCGATATGACAAAAAAAGTAAATTTTTCAAACCATTTTCATTTTGATAGCAGTGCAAAAGTTATGCACACAAAGCAACAACATTGCTTTGAAGGTTTGAAGTTTTTTCCTTTTTTTCTAGAATAAGCAAAAAAATGTGTTCTAACACCATCAACCATATATACTATATATATATACTATATATGCAATCAACCAATAAAGCGGTAAAATTTCAACCAGTCTTTGAAAAAAAAAACTTGCAGAATGTTGCGTTTACGCAACGTTGGCGCCTAATGGGTTAATAGGTATTTAGAAGATTTCCCAGAATAAATCATATAAAATAACATACAACGTATAAAATGCTCGATTGTTTAAAAGGAAAGATTTTAAATATAGAAAAGAAATCGTTTATATTATTACTTTCTGAGGTCGACATCCTCTGAATTTGGTAAATCACATTGAAGATGGTTTCCTCGTTTCTCTGCTCCTTTGGTTCGATGAATTAACAACTTGTAGTCAGTTGAAATTGAATAAGAAGATCATCTGGATGCAGTTGGTTCTTGTTGAATTCACAATAAGATATTGCAATACGCCGAATTTTAGGACGAAGTCGTTTGTGAATCCTGTTCACAGCAGTAAATGTGTTCTTCGTCAAATAAAACTAGTGTTCTTTTAAGAACTAATATTTTGTTTTGGCGAGATACGCTATTGAGCTTATTACAACTCGGAGGATAAAGAATGAACTGAGCAGAACAGATACTTGAGTTTGCAATACAAATCCGCTCACGTTCGTGCGACAAAATTCGTGGAACATAATGTACTGGGTAAAGGCAGACAATAGGAAACGAGAAACACAAAAATGTATGACATCCTAGATTCCAAGAAATAACACTTTTGTTGCTATTACCTAACAAAGAGTTAGGTAATAGCTATTTTGTACTTCCAAACAAAAAGTCTAATAAAGCAATACAGGGACCTCGAACTACTACAAACCTGCATACCCTTGCTGACATAAGATGTGGAGTTTAGTCATTTCCCTGGTGTTCGTTTTCATATTCCTCCTATTTATTCAAAATGTGCGCCGTCTGTACTATAATATATTTCATCTGATTAGTTTTTATTTCATTTATTCACATCCCTGGTTTCTACTTCACCAAAACAATAAATTAATTGCTCGACGCCCGTTTCACCGATGAAGTCGGCATCTTCGAGAGCACCAGGAAACTTACTCTGAACAAGTAATTTATTGTTTTGGTGAAGTGGTAACCAGTGATTAACTTGTTACAAAGCCAAAGGTTACATATTCACAACTTAATTTCTTTGCTGCCCCTCCAAATTTCCCTTCTCACGTCTTTTTTAGCTTCCACTCTCTTTCCTTTTCTTGTTCTTACTTCAACCACTTTCTTGGTATTGATTTAGTTCTTAGATCTTACTTGTATGTTGTGTTTCTTATCTTATCCAATTATCCCCTATGTTGCTTAGTTATCTCATTCGAATCCTCAGAATCTTATTTCCTTGCTTCTCTGTAGTTGTCCATACCATTGATTCATTTGTTAATGTTGAAGTAGCTATGTCTTCAAAAAATTATACCTTACCGATAGGTATAAAGAGAAAGTGTTGCATTCGCAAAAAAATCGATGTCGAGATTTTGATAGATCTTGACGAATTACACTATTTGTAGCCTACTATGCTATTTTGAGTGATTGGTTTATCCGTCCGTCCGTCTGTCAGTGATATATTTATCTCTTGTCCTATTAAACTAATCAAAATGAAATTTTACACATAAACTATTTATTATATAATCTGGTCACAATAAGGATTTCGAAAAAAATGTACATATGATTGAGTCTAACTTCTAAAAATTTCTTGATTTTTTTACAACTCTTTGTAACAAAATATATTTTTGTAATCTACATAAAATTGCGAGTAAAAAAACTATAAAGATAGTACATCCGTAAAATCAATGATTCTCGAGTTATAAGCATTATTGTAAAAAATACAGTCCTATAGGGCAAGAGGGTATTTCGTTCTAAAACTGGGTTATTGCTCTTTTTAGAAAAAAATTTTTCAAATAAATGTTGTACGACATGGAATTCTTTACAATATGAAACTATTTTCGAATATGGGTGTTCGGTTTATTTAAAAAAATATTCAACTTCAGATTTTTCAGATGGAACACCCTACATACTATTACATTTTTGAAATCCTTACAAGATTTAAGGGCCACTTTAATTATTATACATCAGTTCTAAATCGCACCGTTTGATCTTTATTTTTTATTTTTGAAAAAAATGACAGGTGTGAACGCAATTTTTTTTTCAATATTGGACGGCGTTCTTTGCCATTTCTATCGTATCGTCATAGTAATGAATTGTCAAAATGCCGATACAAACACCCTATAAA
>JAWQRM010000517.1:0-21810 GCA_033557675.1 Coptodactyla brooksi | reverse complement strand
CAGAAGAAGTCCGTGAAAACATTGCCATCTACGGAAAATTGACTGCGAAAATGTTGGCTGAAGAATTAAAAACAAATAGAGAAACTAAAAGACACATGCTTTACATGACGACCAAAAATTGCTCGTATAGAACATTGTGAAGACCTCATTAAAACTGCTGAAAATGATCCAGATTTTCTTGATTCGATCACAACTGATGATGAAACATGGTGCTTTAAATATGATCCAGAAACTAAGCGCCAATTTGCAGAATGGAAGTCGAAAAGCGAACAAAACCAAAAAAATTGCGTTTTCAGAAGTCAAGAATCAAGACAATGTTGACTACTTTTTATAATTCACAAAGAATTGTCCACAGGGAATTTATTCCACAAGGTAAAACTGTCAATGGAAAATATTATTTAGCAGTTTTACATCGTTTGTGGTCAGGAATTATACGTGTTAAGCCTGAACATCTAGCAGGAAAACAGCTATTTTTATTACATAATAATGCACCACCACACAAGATGTTAAAAGTTCGTGAATATTTGACTAAAAAAAATATCTGTGTCATTGACCACCCACCGCATTCGCCTGATATATTACTGTGTGACTATTTTCTTTTCCCTAAGCTGAAAATTGCGATGAAAGGATTGTTTTATGATGATATTTCAACCATTCAAGCAGCTGTGACGCAGGTACTGTATGCCATTCCTACGGATGACATACAGAAATCTATGCATGCATTTATATAGACATATTTTGAATAAAAAATACCTTTTAAACATAATTCAATGTGTTTTTTGTGTATCTAAAATACTCGTTATTTAATTGTCATACTGTCTACCAGCACTTAAAAAGTTAAAGAATAACATGTAAGCTTTAGCTAAGTTCATAAAAAAATCCTTACTATCAGTGATGATTTTAAATTTCTTGAAAAGGGGTGATATCTGAGATGCTAACAAAAACTTCTTACATAGTTACATATCACAAAATGTTTACTAAATGTTTACGACTGTATTTTTTCAAATTTTTACCAGGAATGTCGTCTATATGTCGATGTAAGGGCAGAACCCCTTACCCCTTTTTAAATTATTTCATAAATATACACTTATATACACCACAGTGGTGTGATCTTAAGAATAATTTTATAAAGTTCGCTACAATAAGTAGTTAAACAACTTTCGTCGTCGTCGCACAACCCTGAGGAACAAATAAAATAGAGCAAATTATAGTAAATATAGTAGTATACACAGACCTTATACCCAAAGTCTACAAATAACGCTAAAAAGAGCAGAGCTTAAATTTACTATCGACATGAATCGACAAGAATCGACAAGTCCTATAGTAGAAAACACCTTGCTGATTGTTTTATACCTGTAAAGTAGGATTAATAGCAAGTAATCAAGACCACTTGTACTGTCTGCCAAATACCGTAACTGTTAATTATCGCTATTATCCTTTTTTGTCCATTAACGGTAGGTATTTAAAGGGTCTTCAATTACTCTCTGGAAGAATTGTATAGCATCGGAAAACGTTGGTGGGCATATAACGCGTTTACTACTGGTCCGTATATAGATAACAACAGGGGAACTTAACGTGGGCCTTGTTAATAACAGCTGTGACGATCGAAGTGCGACTCGCAGTTTATATCCAATTTTACAGCTAAGCGGAGCTGTAGACACGTCGCTTGGCTGAAACGAAGAAAAGCTGAAATGAAGCACTTAAACTCAGGAAACTTTGTTAGATAATAAAACATCTCAGACGTTAGTAAACTAATGGAGGATTCGCGTCCGCGCTTAAAAATGTATTGTCATTGTATATTTATAAGCGTAATAACAATAATGCTTTTAATGTAATTTGCCATAATTTGCTTAATAAACATTATCCCACAGGGCTTGTGGTAAAATCTTTTTGCCACATGTCAAGAGATTTGTAAACAAAAGATTGAAAATTGATCTAGAAAGAATCATTTTATTTCAATTTACGATAAGTACTGAAAAAGAAAAACGTTGCACAATACATTGTCTCCATAATACTAGGAAATTTGGGTATATTTTCCATGTTTAAGAGGTCATGTCTAGTTAAAAAAGTAAAAAAAAAATCGATTTTTGGGTTTTTGCATACTCTTGAAGTACGCCATTTGAAAAGTGTTTTGAAATGGCGTGCACAAATTTCAAAAAACTCCATGTCGCAGCCGATAGCAGCGCGCAGCAGCAGCTGCGCGCTTAAAGTCGGCTGTTTCTAATTTTGTACACGAGAGGGCAGATAGCGTCGTAGACCGCAGAAAATTGATGCTTTGGAGGTGACATTGACAGCAGAATGCTGTCAATGGCATTCTACGTGAGTTAAAAAAAAATAAGTTATCCTTTGCTGATAACTAGACCGCACACTCTAAACGCGTTTTTCTCGAAATTACATTTTTCAGAAAAGTCTGAAACCATTAAAGCAATCGACCTAAAGCTTTCCCGCGCTTATTCCGTGTATCAAGGGGTAGTTCGTGAACGAACGGTTTTTTATTTTACTGAAAATCTTTTTTTATTGAAAAATAATAAAAAATTAAGAGCCCGAAAAATCGTACATTTCCTTAATGCGGCCACCATTTTCTCAAAAATTATTTTTTCAAAAAATTCTTCGTTCACGAAGAAGACGTATACATATACTAACAGAATCTTTTTGAATTTTGATATCGGATGATTTGAGTTGGAGCTATCGTGTACACCACGATAGCTCCATCCTTAAAGTGGCCGCAACTTCCTTAATTTACAATATTTTTCAACGAAAAAACGTTTGAATATTGTTCAATATATGTACTTTTAATATCAATATATTGTTGTAAGAAAAAATAGTTGGAATGTTCTTATATAAAAATCCCTGGAAATCACGTGTTTTTCATCCTGCAACTAGCAATGGTCCTTTAAACAAAACTAAGATTCGGCACCTGACAGATTGTTACGAAACAATGCGAAATAATTAAGCATAGCAATCGCCATGAAAGGAAAACAATCGAGGAGTCATACATTGTCAACGATTCTACCTAGATTACAAGGGTAAACCGGTATGAAATATGCAGCTTAACATTTTCCTCCCGGTTTGGCGTCCACCATAAGAGCGCAAGTATGTGATGCGATGTAAGTCGGTATCAACTGGTGATTTGTATGCTTTTGTAGATTTTCAATAACGTCTCAACTGCTGACATACACATACACAGTATAAGTGAACATATTACAGTTAGTTTAGTTTCCACTTATAACGAGTGTGAAGAATTATAGATATTGTTGAAAATAATACTCTTCTGTTTTATTACTTTATTTCTATTTAGCTTGACCGATTTCGGCTTTCTAGGGCCATCCTCAGAAGTTTCTGTAAGGTTCATAATGTCAGTTGGTTGTATATCTGTACAATTTGTTATTATTATTGTTATTATAATTTTTATGAGATAATCCCGTAATTGTGAGTGAGTTGTTATGTATTCTAGTATGTGTGGATGCAATATTATAGTTTTTGTATAAATAATTAAGTTTTGGTTACAAATTAGAGTTGGAGAATTCCGCTAGTTAATATTATGATTTTATTAGTAACTGGAATAAAGTTTAGTTTTTGGATTACCTGTTTGTATTAGCTAGATTATAATATAATTATAATATATTATAATATAACTTTATTGTCTGTTAGTGGAAGTTCCTATTATAAGAGTTTTGGTGAGATGTCTCAAATTCTTTATTTATTTTCTTTTTTACCTTATACGTCAGATTATTATCTTCTTGTTTGGGTTGTCGTGTATTACTCTGGTGTATTATAATTATAATAATAATAATAAGTTCTGTATTGTTTGTGTTGAAAAATGTAAACTGCAGATTTTCTTTGATGATTTCTATAACCTATTCAGTTACATTCTCCAACACAAACAATACAGAACCTAATAGCCCATATTAACGGACGACATCTCACCAAAACTCTTATAATAGAAACTACCACTAACAGACAATAAAGTTATATAATCTAGCTAACATAAACAGATAATCCATAAACCAAACACATCTATATCCACAATTTTATTCCAGTTAGTAACAATGTCATAAAATTAACCAGCGGAAATTCCCAACTCTGATTTGTAATCAAAACTAATTATTTATTAAAAAACCTATAATATTACATCCACGCATACCAGAACACATAACAACTCTCACAAAAATTATAATAACAATAATAGTAATAAATTGTATAGATATACAACTAACACGACATTATGAACCTTACTCAAGCTTCTGTGGATGGCCCCAAAAAGCTGAAACCAGTCAAGCTAAGTAAAAATTAAGTAATAAACCAGAAGAGTATTATTTTCAACAATATCTACTATTACAATTAGGATATTAGCCTGATGAAGAGCATAGTTGAATCCCGAAACTATGCATTATTATCATCAGTTCCTATAGTATATTATATCCAAAATACAGTTTTAATTAACATATACAATCCGTCAAATTGTAAAATAAAGAAAATAAGGTCAGGAACACAAAGGTCCTAAATTTTATTCAGTTTGCTGTATAATCTATTAAATAATTTTAGAATACCAATTAATAGATATTTTTGTTTACACTATTTCACATAATGTGAGGTTAATGGAATACAAATATTGTTTAAAAGTCCTCATATCTTCAAGGATTCCTAGCTTTATGTGTATAATATTCTTGAAAATTAAACCTACATTATTAACTTTGATTTCACGTCTTGTCTGTATGATATATTTATGTTTCTGCACTGGTGAATTATTGTTATAAATATATTCTTTAAAACGTATAGTTGTACTTCCCATCTTGTGCCTAATATAATGTTAGTTAGGGCAGATAATTTCGAAAGCACTAATGTTATTCAATCGGCCAATCTTCTACATATATTAAAGAAGAGATTAAAGAGATCTGATGAAGTGGCGCCATCCCGGGATAGATTCACGTCACTCAGACCATCACAAAAAAAAATCTATAGTATCTACCTAGTCTATGTTTTGTATTACATACATTAAAATAGTTTAATACAGTTTGTTGCCCAAGCTGCGTCGGGCGTAAGTTTTTCCTGTAAATAACAAGAACATTAGGTCTGGACTTTAGTTTTGTTTCGATTATCCGAATATGTACACAAAATTTCGTCTCGTAATTTTACTCAGCAATCAGCTTCAGCTGATCTTGAGGAATTCGAATACTTATCTGAATGGAACCTGAGGGAGCAAATTATATTGAAAGCTGTGCAAGTGATGAATATATTCCAGTTGAAAATGTAACGAGTGAAGAATCTACGAGTGAACAAGATACCAGTGACAATGAAACGCTGCGGTCATGCAGTAAAGATACACAAAATCCAAGACAGACAAATGCGTGCTAGGCGCATTTCGTTTATTCATAAATGACACAATGCTTCAACATATTCAACAATGAAAACTGAAGTAAAACAGGAAGATAATAAAAATTAGTCGCTATCTTTGCAAGAACTTAATGTTTTTGTAGTAATATTATTAGTTCGAGGTGCTCATGGAGTACATACATCAGAAGTTGACAGTTTAAGGTCTACTGTATGGGGACATACTAGCATATAAGATAGTTTTATTGCCAATTGTAAACTTTGCTACATCAGATGAACAGCATTACAACAGATGAACAGCTGTTTCCAACTAAAATAAGGTGCCGATTTATGCAATATATGGCTAGTAAGCCGGACAAAGTTGGTATTAAATTTTGTCCAACTGTAGATACACATACACAAGCATCTTCTAAATGGTTTTCCTTATTGACGAAAAGACGATAGGCGTCCCAACAATCACTCACTTTCTGAATATATTATAATGAGACTAATGGAATCATTTATAAACATGGGTAGAAATGTTACTGGAGACAAATCTCTTACCAGCCTGAATTTGACAAAAACTCTAGCAGCAAAAGATAGAACACTAGTAGGGACAGTGAATCGAACACGGAATGAACTACCTATTTCTATACAGAATTTGAAATCTGAATTATATTCCATTGCATTTATGAAACATGATGAAACTAACACACTTCATCCAACTTTTGCAACTGACAACAGCGCAGAAAAAAGAGCCTGAATCGGTATTGTATTCCAGCGAAACAAAGCTTGGTGTGGATATTTTGGACCAAATACCACATTCAACGCATGATACATTTACAAAGAAGTCACAGGCAATAAAATAACAAGGCGAGATCTTATTTTGAAACTGGTAGTAGAAATGAGAAAGGCGCACGTGGATTCAAAGAATAAATCTCAGCTAAGAGCAAGTGGGGATCTAGAAACAAGTTACCGACCAGAATTTAAGAAGTGATACTAGTGTCAAACCAAACGATGCACTAAAAACAAATCGTCTGTTAATATGTTGCAAATGTAAAAAATACGTTTGTGGAAAATGCGTTGAAAGCATAATGAAGACAGTTATTTGTTCCAACTGTAGAGACTGTAGAGAGCTGAATGGACGAATATAACCATGTCCTGTATTACGTAATAAATGAATTATTATGTTCACGTTTATGTAAATTACAACGTTAACACTGATAACGTTGTTACCTCATTACCTCATTAAATGTTGACAGTTTACACATAAAATGCATTTATTGCCTATAGCGGTTATAGGTAGATTTAATATCGGGCGGTTCTAATGTTAGTTTTATGTAGCGGTTCCTATTTTTTTACAGAAAAGAAATTTAATAAAAGATTAATGTGATAAAGTGTTTACTATTATTTAGTGAGGTCTTGTATAGCTGAAACAACAAATATTTCTACAATTTCGTTAATTCACTTTCTTAAAACGTATCTATTACCTTATGTGTATGTGATGCTTGCGTGTACTTGACATGAAAAGATGCAATTCACGTCCTCAGAATCCCTGCAAAAATTAATGAAATTGATTTCATCGACATCTACTTTACCGCTTCCATGTTTGTGACAGTGGAATACGAGAAACATAAATTACCACGTGTTCATGCTAAGACCACGGTAAAATATGCATACCAATTGGAAAGCACTAAGTGTAACCTGAAGCTGTGCGTGAAAACGCGCCTGTACCAGCATATGTGTATGCATAAAGTCTAGGTTTTTACTGAAAACATCTTTCCGTTATGCTCATAACTGCTGTAACCTAGTAAAAATATAATTAATTATCCAACGCCAGCAAATTCATAAATCATATGTATCACAGATCTAGTAAATTGGCACGTACTACACTAACACGTCGCAAGGAACAGAATTTATAAATGTATAAACAACTAACCGTGACGTTAAACAAATGGTGCATAGAGGAAGAAATTTGTGCATTTTCAGCGTCGTAGAGAAAACCTAGGCAAGTGTGTGCCATTAAAAACTATCAAATTTTTTCTAACTTTTTTAAATTAAGTGAATTATAGATACATAATATAGCTTAAATCCATATACCAAGAAATTCAGATCAACGATGAATGATTTGATTTTAAAAGCAAACATCAGTTGAATACACCTGGCTTGCACACAAACACACCTGAACTTATCCTAGAAATGAAAAAAAAAATTAGGGGAAAAAGAACTCATTATCAACCGAACCTTCAATACTGCCTTACTACGAAAATCAATTTCTATTCAAGTCAAATAAGCTTCTTTTTTTCCGAAAATGAAATTGCATATTACAAATTGACAGATAGAGGTCAAAAGTATCCAAAAGGACTGTATCTTTTAAATGGGACTCTACAACTCCAAGAGGCGTTGCAGAGATAAGGTAATTCATTCTGAATTGTAAATTAATGAGCGAAAAGTGCAGAGAAAGGAAAAAGAAAGAATCGGAGGTTTTAAACAAAAGTAATATTTTGTAGTGTACCCCAATTAAAAGCGAAAAGGAAGAAAAGAAAGACTCGAATGAGGAGAAGATTAAAACGTTGATAGAAGAAATGAGAAGAGACATAAAAGAAGAAATGGAAGTTAATAAATAGGAAATAAAGGAGTGTATGAAACAGAGTAATGTATTGGTTTGGAAACTCCAGGCTGAATTACAAGAAAAAGAAAGGCAGTGGGAAGAAGAAAAGCGAATAATACACCACAGGATAGAAATACTTGAAGAGGAGCTAGAAAAAGGAAAGAAATTGGAACGAAGAAATAATACGGTAATCAAGGGTCCCAAACGAGGCGCTCAAGTTGGAACCAGTTATAAATAAAGCTTATACGATTAATAGCAGGAAGAGTATGATAATGGCAGTAGATGAATTGAAGGATTGGGAACAGAAGTTGCAGATAATGAGAAATATGCACATGCTCGGGAACAGAAGGTTTTGTGTAGAAAATGACTACTTTGACAACAGGGAAGAAGACTAACAACAGAGACACAAATGCAACAAATAGAGAAAACACGACTTGTGGGGTCATGGAAGCAAAAACCTAAGGGTAGTCGTGGTTTCCACATGGAATGCAAGGAATATAAAGGAAAGAGAGCTGGAACTGGTTGAGAAAATTGAGAGATCAAATATGCAAACGGAATGCAAACATTAAAGGACCAAGTAATGTTATACATTGGAGTAGGTAACAGTGAGCATGCAGGAACGAGGTAGGGTGTTTCGTTAAGGAGTTGGTTAATAAAATAAACAGTTTGGATGGAGAGTAAATACAGACAATATTACAATATTGTCTTCGCACCAAATAAAGATGCAAACAATCACACGAAGGGATTAAATTGGGAGATGAATTATGTTATTGAGAAAGTGAGAACCAACGATTATGGTAGACGATTTTAACGTATGAATGGAAAACAAGAATATGGGGGATGGAAAGAGTAATGGATCGGAATGAAGAGGAGAAGAAGAATGTAATAATAATGGAATTAGATTCATCGACTTGTGTATAGTAAATGAATAACAATAACGTATTCATTATTTATCTTTACCCACAAAGGAATACATAAGTACACAAAAGAAATGATAAGTAGAAACGGAAAACATATAATATAGTAATAGCACAAAACTACAAAAAGCAGATAAAGCGCGTTCGACGACTATTAAAAACACACTTATAATGGTATTAGTAGCAACATATGGATTTGTTAGAACAATAGTAAAACATAATAAAGAAGGAAGTGAAAGATAAGAAGTAGAAGTGGAAGCTTTACTTAAATAACAGAAACAAAGATAACTTGGAAAATATCAACTGCAAAGGAAGAAAATTAAGGAAATCATCCAGATAGCCAGAAGAGAGCAGTGGTACGATTTTGGAAGGCTTATAGAAAGAAGCTGCAAAGAAAACGAAAAACTGTTTTTTAAAATTGCACTGATAAAACAGATCAAGGACAAAAATGGGAAGGTAATTAAGTATCTCGTCATTGGCAACCTTGTTATTACTATTATAGTAAGCCAGGTCACCATTAATTTTCTGTTGCATACTTTTCACACGACACATCCACCTAATGTAAAGTATGCTCTTCTCCTGGCACCAATAGCCTAAGTTACCGTATTACGGAGTTGTTTGTAATACTGAAAATGTAGCTGCCCAAATTTCTTAAATCTTCTGCAAACATCTTTAATGTTATGAGTAATCCACGGACATGGGCACTTTTTCACAGTCTTAGTTATAATGGGAGCAAAGACATCTTAATGCGAAGTAAAAATACCGCTAAAGTATCTAACCTTGTCATTAATCATTTGGCAAGCTCCCCACCACATCAAATCGTTCATTAAATCCACATCAAACCTGAAGGACCAACTCCTCGGCTCAGGCTTTACCCCACTAATTGCTAAGCTGGAACACGCAATTGTATGGTCCGAGAATCCAAGATCCAACACACCCACATCCACTAGCAATAATTTAAAGGAGACAACAACCTGATCAAGAAGAGACTGCGAAGAAGAGACCCTAACACAATCTGATTAAGGGTCAAGGATTTCAGTGCCATCAAAAGATCATAGGAATCTGCGTCATTCAATAATAAGTTGACATTAAAGTCACTAAAAATCACAGTCTGATCCATAGTCGGACATATGCTAGAATGCGTGTCCTCAAAATGAAACGGTTCCATTTCAAGCGACTTCGTTTTCTCGGCAGTTTCGAGTCTTTACGTGTCAACTTCTGTTTAGGTTTGGTATTTTTCGTTAGGCGTGGTAGTCGTGTAGACATCTAGTGTTCGTTTTCTCAACAAGGCTTGAGGTGTCAGTTGTAGTTTTCTGTTTTCTTGCTAACGTCACGCACAATTGATTGGCGCTGTAGATCATTTTATTGTCTTACTTTAATTGGACACTGGTTTAGAGATTTATGAATTCGAATGTTGTTCTTACTCATATTTGTTTCTTCTCGGGTAATTCTCTTGTCCTTTTGCAGTCTATTGGCTTGATTCATCTTTGAATAAAATTTAATGTCGCATTGTATTTAAGTTAAAAATTGTTTGTTATATTAGAACATAGAAAAGGAATATTATACATACAAACAGGAACAGCCAAGAAAGGTCGTGCGTAATTGGTCATGTCGTAAATATGAATTACTATTTTACGTCTTTGCAAACCAATGTGTTGATGATTGACAATGTACGCAAGTGATTATAAATAAAACTTTAGAAGTGAAATTACATATGTATACTTATCACTGCTTCTGTATTGTCATAAAATATCTGTTTCTGTTTCATAGTCGGTTATAATTAGTATCAACATAAAATTACACCATCATTGTTTTCGTATTGCCACTAAACATAAAAAAAAATCTACGGAATTTTATCTCCTCAGTGGGTGTTTAGATTGGATATATCACTTCTTGTTTTCCGGGTATATAAGCAGAATTTTCCTTGTGGAAACTCTCTTTCCTGCCTCAGATACCGTAGCGTGATCTTGGCTGTTGCTGACATCGTTATCCAGATATAAAGAAGGCTGCGTAAGTGGGATTTTGTATGTCGTCATTTGATATTGTTGGGATTTTGATATTTGAATCCAGAGGGATGTTGGCGACGTTCTATCGATCGTGTATCGGATTTTATTCTTTCTGCATTGACCATTACAAAGGACCGATTAATTTCGTAAGGTATGTGGAAGGGAGATGATTGTTATTTCTGTAGGATTTCAGATATATTTTTGCCCTAAGTGTCGTTTTTGTATTTTTCCTTAAGTCCAGTTAGGAGTATCCTCTTTTTGAGGCATACATCTTTAGAGCACATTTTTTGCGGTACCTTTATACCTTTCTAGTCACTGTACTCTTTGGCGACATTGTGTACTACGTTCACTTTTTTGAGTCTGTCGTCACCCCATCAAGCTTCGTTACCCGTAGACGAGGGACGTGGTCATCCCATCAACCTCGAGATCACGTACATCAACGTGTAGGCGAGTCGAGACGTCGATTACGATCGCTGTCCGTGGAATACGAGGAAGCACGGAGTGTAATCTACGAGGAGAACGGTTTTCGTGAAATTTCTTGTACTAATTTTGTCTGTATACATTTGGTAATTTCACTTGCCTGTTTACTGTAAGTATTGTTAACTTCATATTTGCATGTCATTCATATCTTAATTTTTGAAAACGATTATAACCTCAGTCATTATTTGTACCATTTCTTCCCGTTCAATTTTTAGTTTGCCGTAGCTGTAAAAGATGTAAAGTTGATTACCCTGATTGGTATAGTCATATTGATCACTTACTCGTTTATTGCATTTATTGAGACATTTTGGGGTATTTTGCAAGCAAAACAGCTTATATTTTGACGTTTATTTTGCTAGACGATAACTTATTGGAAAAATAAAGGGGTCATTATTGTGGAAAGTATCCTTTTCACGTTCAAGATAGTGCCGACATCTGGTGGCCGAACGGCGAAACTACTACGGTTGACTTCAGAAAAAGATTTCTTTTATTAATTTTTAATTACTGTTAAAATAATAATTATTATTTATAGATAATCATTGTTTATGCTTACTGTGTACATTTTGTTGACTATATTTTGATAATACATGAGACTTGTTTCTTTTGCAAGGAAGTATCATCATTTCGTTTTCGTCGTCGGTTAGGTGGTGTGCATATACTGGGTGATCTCGTTTTACGAGAATATGACGCCTATTTTCCATCCTACTGAACCTACCCCTCCTTCACTGAACGGAGCCGAGCCCAAGTTTACCCTGTACAATTCAAAGTTTGTCATCCTCCAAGGGGAGGAGGCCTGGTGTTTGTGTTAGTGTGTAGGTAGATGTTCGGGTGTTCGGGCGCCTCCATCGAAGTGTGCGTCACAAAAAGAGTTCAAGAATATTTTTAGGTCAAAACCAGGCGGTTGATAAACAATTCCAAAAGTTACAATTATGTAGTTAATTATCATTTTAACCCAGGGCTGCTCAAAGCGAATAACTTGCTGAATACATATAACTAAGGAAGAATAACAGTCTTGGATATAAAAAGCCATTCCACCTCATCTAAATGCCCTATCACGTCTGCTCAATTGAAACCCGTACAAGATCATCTCCAATCATACTATTCAGATACGTTTTCGATGCAGCAAATATCTCATAACCAGATTATAACATTGATCCCACTGATCTCGTGTTCACGCAAGACATTTGCCATATTAAACTAGGGAAAAGACAACCCTTATTCACTTAAACTCCAAATAAAGAAAGCATGGAAGAAATACAACATCCGCAAATAATAACAACAGACAAAAAGGAAGGTGATCGAATTATCCGGGAATGAGCACATCGAAGTCCACCAGGTTTCGGATGACTCATTTTTTGCCTATAATGAATGACCTCACCAATAGTCCAGGCAACCTTTTTATCAAATTTCTACTGATATCTAACATCTGAAGTCGAACTCCAAGTAGATCTTCAGTAATCGATATCCCCGAGTATCTTAGTTTCTTTCTAGCTACCAATACAAGCCGCCTATCACCATAAAATTTTAATTTCACAGTCATCGGCTGCTTCCCATTAGTAATTTTTCCAATATGCTGACATCGATCTATAGACAAGTAATCAACACCCAGTGCCAGTTTGCTCTGCATAATGTCAACCACATCAGCGATATTCTCCTTTGTCTCTCCAAAGACTGCCGGAACACCAAAAATTCTAACATTACTTCGAGTATATTGTTCGAGTTTATTAAAGTGACGACGAAGATTATTATTCTCATTCTGCAGTTTGATTTTCAGGTAACTAATCCAGTTTCACCCGGGCCACCACTTTGTTAACCAGACCGACGAGGAAATTCTCATCTCTAAACAATTCGCTAATGATATTTCCCACTACTGATATCCTCTTCAGTTCGAACGGCTTCAAGCACGTACGCTTTATCCGAATAACGTCTCTCGAATGAATTAGCTCATTGTTTTAAGCTCATTTCCAGAAAGGTATATATTTAATAAGATTTTGCTATCCTTGATGACGTATATTCACCACATTTGTCATAACTGTTCTTTTCCATGTAAATCATCAAAGCCCACTGTAAATTTTGGGTTTGAAACATTTGGTTTCAATTAGAGTTAAACAAGTGATACCACTTAACCAAATCAGGAAATTAATTGCTCAACGTACTTTTCGCTGACAATGTCAGCATCATCGGAAGCGATAAGACACGAAAGAACATAAAACTACTGTACCAAACGGCGACACTCATATGATGCCATAACGTTTAGCACAGCCAATAGAAAGCAGTAAAACGCATATTTTGTTTCTAACGTGATTTTTCTGAGTACGTGTGCCCATTCATGCATTCCAGTATTTACTTCCATTTCTCTATTAAGGTACAGAGGAATGATAATATATCTGCTCAAAGCATATTCAGCTGCGCTAGATTTTTCTATGCGACCGTAGTCTTTAAGTGAGCTCATATGCTCTTTAAGAATCTACCACTTTTTCCAACTTATTTATTTTATCTTTCGAATTACCTAACAGGGTTTCTAAGCTAAAAACGTGGTCGGTATCACGTAAGCTTTTCGTAAACTTACAGCCGTTAAGTCACTTATCTACTACTTTCTTATTACATCCGTGAACAGTAGTATTTCTAATGTAGTTCCTCTCTTTGTTACACATAACTAAATTAAGCGGAAAATTCAGTAAACAATGGATTAAAAACTGTAAACTAGCCATTTTTTGTTGAATACAATGTGAAAAGTCGACAGGAATATATTTCCTTGTAACGATGTTTTTTTCTGGACATACATCAAATTCTGACCTAGTATTATTTAGAATGACTAAGGCATCTAGAAACGGTAATGTTTCATTGTTCTCCATTTCATATATAAATTTTAAAGTGGAAAATCGTGAATTTAATTGATCGTTGGTGAGTTCGTGATTTTAGTACCAAAAATCGGGAACATGTCAACGACCTACCTACACTTGGGAAATACTCACTCCAGCCCATACTCACTCATGAACAGATTACATACTTACTCATGAACGGCCAAAAGCAATTAACCAAAGCCACTCCTTAATAATAATGTCCTCTTGATTCATGCACAGCTTAGTCAAAACTAAGTACTTTCGAATAATTTTGTCTCACATAAAATGAAATTACTGTCCTTAATCTTATTAATGAACTCTTATTAATGAACGACTTTTTAACCGAAATATTTTGTTGTTTTACGGATGAGTTTTCTAATTCGTTTAATAATTACTTCGAAATTTTAACGTCAATCATAGGATTAGTGTAGAAAGCGTGAAATTACTTAGAAATGTAACTAGTAAAGATACGGGAATAATTCGGTTTAAAAGCTATATAATTTAATAGAAGAAAGAACGTTAATATGTGTATACATAAATGAGCACGCGTTTTGGGTTAGAAACATCACGCCGGAAGCAAAATATACGTGTTACTGCTTTCCATTGGCCACGCTAGCCATTATGGCACCATCTAGATATCAGTTATTAGTGTAAAATAGAACGTACAGTAGTCTTCAAGTCCGGTTATCTTTTTTCGCTCCCGATGATACGATGGTACGATGGTCGTTGAAACGTACGTCGTGCAGTTAGTTTCCTGTTTTTGTTAGGTGGTAACAATTGTTTAACTTTGCTACGAACCCAAGGATCCCATACCCACAATTTAGTGAGAAGGCTTCACAGTCAACGGAACAAAATAGGTATATTAAGGTATTTTCAAGGTTTATTAAAAATTCGAAATTTATTTTATTATTATTTTATTATGATATTATTTTATTATTATTATCTTTTTTATTAGAAATTTTCCGAAATCACATGCTAAAGACAAAGTAGATATAATGGCAAAACAAACATGTCCTGACTTAGAGATCAGACATCTATACAGTAAACGATCTATGCTGAGATAGAAGTATATGGGCTTTATAAAGAGCTGGCACATAGCTTAAATAATATGGAGTTCGAGAATAGTGTGTGTTCCAAAGCAAGATGTTTCAAATGGTGGACAGTAAGTGCTCAAAGAAGATTTCCACCTTAAATAAAAAAAACTAAGAGAATCAAAACCGACAAGAATATTTCCCAAGAAACTCCTTACATTGTAGAGGATCAGTCATCCCAAACAATTTATAACGATCAAATCGCGCTTTTAAACAAAAGTTTAGGGTTCGCTTTACCTGATCACTTTCACTTGGGCGATCTGGTGAGAGATATTGTGAGCTCAATTCAAACCAAACCTCGAAGTATAAAGTTTCTACTGAGGCACCCCCGTCTAAGAAAGAACGGTAGTTAGTCAGAAGTTCGTGATTAAAAGATTGTTTTTATTTGAAAGCTGACAATGGAAATAAGGTTGTTGTATTGGATAAAAGCGAGTAATTTGAACATGTTGTTTGCTAGCAACATGATTAAATCCGGACGTAACACTCCCATTTTAAGAAACCCACTACTAAAAATAGTAAGAGAAGTTGAAAGTATGATGAAAGGGTGCAAAGACTTTTTCGCTTCAGGTCATTAATAAGATTAAGGATACAAGGTTTTAAGGAGGGAAAATACTAATTTCATTTGATGTGAGTGCGTTGACTCATAGACCATCACTCACATATACTTCGTCTTACCTGAAAGAATTATTTAAATTAATAAATGTGAAAATTATTCGGAAATATTTATTTTTCACTAAAAAGCAAAGACGCCCAAGTGTACCTCTCCGATTCTGATAAAATTTGACACATGTAGAACACCGAAAAATATTTGACACATATTTTTTTAGCGTCCCGTTTTTGGTTTTGGGTTGTGTAATGGGGGCTCAAAGTTACCCCAAAACACATTTTTTGCAACATGTTAGAAACAAGAAGAGTCAAATCGTTCCTTGTTAGCAGCCGTACATTTTAGGTCGAAACAAGTAGTTAGCAGAAGCGCAGAAGGGTTCGTTAGGGGGTTAAAAAGTATGAATTTTTCTCACTCCTGTCCTTGTATATTATAAATTTAATTTTTCTTTTTTTTATCATTAAACTACATGAAAAAGTAAAAGTTAGGGCTGTTTGGATTGTTTTCTAAATGTCCATTTTGGGTTCTCTTTTGGGGTCTCTTTATTTTTTTTTGAATTAAATTTAATGTCACATTGTATTTAAGTTAAAAATTGTTTGTTATATTAGAATATAAGAAAGAAATATTATACATACAAACAGGAACAGTCAAGAAAGGTCGCGTAATTGGTCATGTCATAAATATAAATTACTATTTTACGTCTTGGCAAACCAATGTGTTTATGATTGCCAATGTACGCAAGTGATTATAAATAAAACTTTAAAAGTGAAATTACATCTGTATACTTATCACTGCCTTTGCATTATCATAAAGTATCTGTTTCTGTTTCATAGCCGGTTATCATTAGTATCAAAACAAAATTACACCATCAGTGTTTTCGTATTGCCACTGGACATAACAAAACCAAAAAGGAATTTGTTACAATTTGCAAATTCTACAATTAAAAAATAATTGCCTATTGTTAAATATTTTTACCTCAATCTAATTGACAATGGATTAAATAAGTAAATATTTAAAAGTATAAAATAATAAATATTGATGTATAAAAAATATAATAATTACAATCTGCATTTACGATCGATAGACTGCACAGTTGTGATAATCATTCAAGAAATATTTTATGCACAAGTATTGTTTGCATTATCCACATCTTATTATGACCTGTGCTCTACAAAAATTGCAACTTGATAACCGCGAGTCGTGAAAGGAGAAATACGCTGGCGTTGTAAAGCGTCCCGGACGTTCTCGAAGGTAACCGCTTTTATACCAACCGTGTTGGATGAACTCTGTATATTTTGACGAAGAAAATTGCTAGTGTGTTAAGCCTTGATGCGTAATATGTTGTCTCGTTGATGTAATTAAATAGGAAATGACGATAAAGCAATTGTATCTGATAACTGACGAACTAATTGCTTCCAGAAGCGGAAACCACAAACATCCAAAGGTTGTATAACACCAACAGCACCCTTTGGGATAGTTTTTACTGTGACTGGCCGAGCAAGTGGCTTTGACCTGACCATGAGTCCATTAGCAAGAAGGTCTTACAACCTACATGGGGAGCATATACATTCTTAACCCACTCTATTACTGTTTTCCCTATTTTGTGGTCATAATATACACATTTGGTGGACGGAACATTGTTTGTTCTATTTTTGGCTCCAAACTACCACTTACCTCTTTCAAGCATACTAACAATGGAAATATCAACTTTGCTGATGCAGATATTGTCGATTGAATGGTATAGCTGTGTTTCGTCGCAGAAACTGATTGCACTACAACTTCTACCTTCTTGGACTCACGTTCAGCCAGTGTTCAGCCATTATGCATTTCCAAACTGAACCCGCTTCGATCAGTATTGTAAATTGTCCATATTTGGGTATTATATTATGTAAACTTAATACTGTAAACTTTGTAGTTTATATAAACTGTTTTTATAATTATGTAAACTTTGCGGCATTTGTTTGAATTTTTGTATCCACCAATGTGATGCCCGAAAGTTTGGAACGTGCAACTCTTCTTGCGCCTCTAAAGCCCATCTTTTTATATCCGAGTCGTGAACAATCATTTGACGGTCTATAGCACTTTTGAGTTGGTTAAACACATATTCCGACATGCGATACAACTTTTCACGTCTGTCTCCGCCGCTGGACACTTGCTGTTCTCGTCGTTTTAGATGTGACGTAACCTTAGCATAATTATGTTGGACATTTTTTAGACAAAGTCGTGTTTTCCTTTGACTTTTCCAGTATTCAACACTATTCTGTTTGTACTTAAAATCTATATCAGTAGATTCCTGCACTAGTTCAATGCTGGACATCTCTTTTTCGATGTCATCACTTACTCTGTTGTTTTGTCTCTATCGTAAGCGGGGTCACTGCAACCACTTACAATGATATCAAACACTGTTTGTGCAGGTGCTTCTTCAGCACTATTTTGCGTAGATACAGGTGTACGCTGGTAAATAGAACGCAACACTTTATGATAATACACTTTAGCAAGCTGACCACACTCTTATATGGAAGCAGTGATAAGTATACAGAAGTATTTTTTTTAAGTTTTATTTATAATCACTTGCGTACATTGGTAATCATAAATACATTTGTTTGCCAAGACGTAAAAAGTAATTTATATTTACGATATGACCAATTACGCACGACCTTTCTTGGCTGTTACTATTTGTATGCATCATATTACTTTTTTATGTTCTAATATAGCAAACAATTTTTAATTTAAATACAATGCGACATTTAATTTAATTCCAAAAATATGAAGAGAAATAGTGCTCTGTAGGGGTACATAGAAATGACAATAACTTCTCAATATGAATATTTAGAACAAAATCCGAAAACCCGTGACTTTTATTTTTTCATCTAGTTTAAAGATTAGAAAAAGAAAAATTAAATTTATAATATACAAGAGTAGGAGTGAGAAAAATTGATATCTTTTAACCCCTAACGAGCCCGTGGGTGCGCCATTGTTTTCTTTTCAATCTGAAATGTACGGCTGCTGACACGGAAGTATCTGGTCTTTAGTCGATCTCGATCTCTTCTCGTTTCTGAAGTATTGTAAAAAATGTGTTTTTGGGAGTAACTATGAGCCCCCATTACACACCTCAAAATCAGAAATGGGGCGATAAAAAAATACGTGTCCAATATAAATATACAGTTAACGTATTCAGGTTCCACGTGATGACTAATTAAACTAATTTCATCGACATTTGCTTTACAGTTTCCATGCTTGAACGAAGAAATATGAGAAGCATAAATTACTACATTTTCATGCTAAGATCACCGTAAAATATGCATACCAATTGGAAAACGCTAGGTGTAACCTGAAACTGCTTATGAAAACACGTCTATACCAGCAAATGTGTATTAATAAAGTCTAAACGTTTACTAAACACATTTCTATGTTATGTCCATAATTATTGTAACCTAGTAAATAATTTAATTGATTATTCAATGCTACCTAAACTCATAAATCATACGTATCACAGACTTATTAAATTGACACTCACCGCATTAGCTCGTGGCAAAGAATAGAAACTGTAGATTTACTGAAAACTGACTGATTAAATTAAATGGACGTTATTTAGAAGACGAAACTTGTTCTCCATTTTGAATATCTTTCATAAAATAGTATTATTTACTTCATACTTTTGCATAGTTCCATTATTACAATTGTCTGTTGCCATTAAAATTTTCTTACGTAAGTCTTCATTTTTCACGGAGTCAGTCGTAATTGTGCTGTTATTTGATAATTTAAGCTAAACCAGTAAACCAGCTGTACATTCATTTATAATTCACCAAATTTATGAAAATGCTAAAAAGAGGGATCACTTTCGGAAGTGATTTGAATTCGGCTAGTTAAGAATTTTTTTTGCAAATTTTACTAAGATTCACACGAACAACATCGTTATTTAGTAGTGAAATCTCTAAACCTGACTCTACCAATACATTTAAATTCACAATTTTCCTGCTGATGATTAATTGTCTTCGTTCTCTTGTTCATCGGGAATTTTAAATAACTCAGCGATATCTTCATGTACAGGACTTTTCGTTAATGTGTGCATCGAGTGTGCAGAGAGTAAATTTTAAATAACGATATATTCAGTTAACTTTACGTAAATGTAGATATATCAAATTTTCCATAAATTTACAGGGGGATTTTCTTATTTAGTGTTACAACTTTTTTCATTATGAAAACTGAACTGCTTATACTAGAATTTCAGCTTTCTACTACAATTTTAATATTAGTTATACCATTTAGTTATACCATGGTTATACTATTTTACAACTTGGTGCATAATCCTGATTTTTTCCATGCCTTCATGCGTGTAAGCATACAACTTTTCTCCCGCTAAATGCTGTCCGTTTATTCCGGCTGAATTGATTTATAATGTTGAAAATTTTTTAATCAAATATTTGATTATTACAATTACTGCAGTAACTACATAATTTGTTACATAATCTTTATTAATATATATTTCTAAATAAGAAGTCTTATTATTTACAAAGACGATATATTCTGCTATATAAAATTAGGTTCTCTTTCAAAGTTGCTATTTTACGATTATTAGTTTGTTATTTTTTCATTTGTGTTACAGAATTTCTAGGTTTGTTATTTATTAATAAATAAGTTGGTTATCTTCCCAGGAGGTTGAATAGGCAGTAAAAAGCAAGACTATGTCTTAACATAAAGAAGAAGAAAAAGAAGAAATTGTTTATTTTTAAATAATTTTGTATTACTGTTCCGTTAATTTCATATTTCAATTTATTTTTATTTACTACTTGATAAATTCCGTTTAATATCATGATTCTTGTTAATTTAGCACATTTTTTTTAACTTCCATTTATTCTCTTACAATAGCTTAACTTTATTTCACAGAAATTACATTGTTTTATATCACTATGAGTTACAATTTTTAATTCGTAATTGTTTTTATTATAACGACTAATTTGGTGAAAATGTAAAAAATCATTATTTTAAAGTTTTACAAATATCACTTGTAAAACATAAACTACATCATTAGCAGCGATAAAGTGAGATACTGGCTCGATTGGCGCATACATGTTATTAATCAGTGTAGGCAAAAGATACAATTCAAAACAATGATATTCGTAATCATAAAACATCGAAATTTGAAAAATACATGCGTACTCACTTTGTTTTTGACATGCCTTAATAGTATGCCTTTACACATTTTCCATTAATATTTAAACGAAATGAATGGTTATCATTTAAATGACTTTGTTCCGTTTCATTAATTAATTGTTCCAGAGATCGCAACATTGAATGTAAAATATATATTTCGTTTCGCTAAATAACCGATCTGGATTATATCACTTAATTTGTTATTGCATACCTTTTATTTCATTAATTTATTCTATAATACTATATTTTATAAGTCTTTAAACATATTTTCTTGATTATCAACAATATTTTCTGTTTTATTTAATTGTAAAAGTCATATAATATTGTGTATCACGTCTTCGTGATCTAGCTTTCCTCTAACAAGCTTAATTGCATTTCGTAATATATTTATAAAACCCCTGTCCTTTCTTATTTTTCAACTCAAACCCTCTATTTTATAACTTAGTACCTCTACTTTATAACATTATTCCATTCCATTAGTAAAGTGGCTCACTATTGGATATTCATGTCGTTGATATACCGGAGGCTTTTTAATAAGTGTCCGATATTTCACAGGATGATTCCTCAAGTATTTCTATGATAAAAAATTCAAATGAAGATGTAGTCAAAAATGCTTCGTTTCGAAAGTGGTGTTGAAATTTTGTTTTAATTGAAATTTTACAGATCTGACTCTCATTTTTTAAGAAAAGCGAATCAAATTTGGTATACTAGCAGTGGGTATTAGCCTATTCTGGAACTTCCTCCTCAGGTCAAGGTCAAGGTCACTTCAAGGTCAAGGTCAAGGTCGGGTCACC